>JAOVYX010002714.1:0-11547 GCA_035668315.1 Drosera spatulata
CCTGAGGTGGCATCAGTTTGTATATTTTTCGACCCGCATCTGTTGCAAGGCATCCCAGTTTGTCTTTCTACAATTCCTTTCACTGCAAATATGAAGAGATTTTACTAGATTAATACTTTTGTTCATCAGATAATACATGCCATAGATCATCAGCTACATACTCAAACCCAATTTTAAAACCACAAGTGGCGACAAACTTTTGCCTCACATAGTCATTCATAAGTTTCAATTTTTCATCCTGCTGAATTTTTAGACGGGATTACTATTGCAATCCAGAATTGGTGAAGAACTCACAACACGAAATTATCAAGACAGCCAAAAACAGAACAAAAAACAAGGCCAGTATTTATCAGCTTTTATCGATACACTGACAATGGCAGCAGTAATCATGAACTCGCAGAAAACTTAGCAACTGTTTCCATAATTAATTGGTTTGACTTCAATTTATCAGCGACTGACTTGAAGGTTTACACATAATGGAAAATATCCTTTCTCCGAGGCAACCTAAGAAGCAAAACATGTGATGCAAATTTCACTAGCCAGAAACTAAATCATTCACAGTTCTTATTCCCGTTCACTTTGATGTCTAACTACATGGTCCATTCGTTTGGTGTCTTTGAACCAATCGACCGTAACGAGTGTCATTTGATATTCCCGAGCAGGTAATTTCGACTAGTCACGAAAGTAGTCCTTACTCCAACAATTACGGGAGTTCTCATTATAGGACAATCTGATCCATTGGTTCTTCTTATACAGTTTGAAGGTATAAGAAGATAGGTCAATCTGATCGTCCTGCCACACGATCTTCTTTCAAGGGCGTCTTGCCACACGAGCTTCTTTCAAGGGCGTCTTGCCACACGATGACCATGAGAACTGCCGTAATTGTTGGAGCAAGGACTACTTGCATGATAAATCGAAATTAACTGCCATGGATCAAATCACACTCGTTGCGGTCGATTGGTTCTAGGACACCAAATGAATGGACCAGTAACTAGACATCAAGGTTGGGTTCTGCAGGTATGTGTCTTTTGGTTGCTCCTGAATGGAAATAAAAATTGTGAATGATTTAGTTTCTGCCTAGTGAAATTTGCATCACATGTTTTAATTCTTAAGTTGCCTCGGAGAAAGGATATTCTTCATTATGTGTAAATCTTCTAACAAGTCTCACGTGTTTCCAATATTGAATCACAACTCGGAAAACCTAGTCGATTTCATTCGAATGGTGATTCCAATTTACCCGACTGATTAACGATTCGAGAATTCAATGAAAAAGAAAAACCCTAAGCTAGCAAACTTATCAGGAGAAAGAATTAAATGGATCAAGCAGTACCTTTCGTCTATGGGATTGAATTGAATTGTGGCCTCTGAATCTCAACACTCAAATTTGTCTAACGTCGAAGCGGCGCAGTTTGATCGGAAAATTGCACCCAAATCGAAGATCAGGCTGAGGGGGCAGTGCCGGCCGCTTGCACTCAAATTTCTTTTTCTTTTTTCCTCTGAAGATAGCAATTCAAATAATCTCTGTCTCCGGACAAAAAATACAATGTTATGTCATGTACCTTAATATAACAACAAAGTTAAGAAAAAATTATCCAAAAATATCACCTAATAAAATAAATATCTTTCTCGTCTTATATATTTTATAACGTCACGTATTTTGAAACCTAATTTAATTCGATCAAACATTAATTTTTATAAAATCATTATAAAAATATCAATGATATGAACTTTAATCCTAAATCAATTTAAGAATTTTTTGATATTGTTAATAATAAGAACGAAACACATCAAAATACGTGTCATTTTTACCCTTTTTTTCAGAAAATTACCATATATGATATTTTTCTTTTTCTTTTTTAAATTCAATCTGCATTTAACTTATTTAAAAGATTATGTTAGCTTTATTTCTTTTTATTCCAACCCTAAATATTCTCCTCCCCTCTAATATCTTATCTAATATTCTTGATTGAACGCTTCTACGAGCCGTTTTCGGGTCAGATACTTTTAGATGGGATTGATATCCAAGACATTCACCTGGAATGGCTTAGGCAACAAATTGATCTTATGAATCAAGAACCTACACTTTTTTCGCCAATCAGAGAGAACATTCTTCACGGGAAAGATGATGCCATTCTTGATGAGATCACTCGTGCTGCATTTTTCTTCGACGGATTGTTTGGTTAAACTATTCCTTTGGCCCCAGTTGCAAAAGATCATTTTGAGTTAAGATATTATCTTACTCGATTAGTTCATCAGTTCGTCGTCGTCGTTAATTTATCGTCGTCATTAGTTCGTCCTCATGATTCTGGTTGTTCTTTTTCGTTGATAGAACTGATTTTAGTTTTAATCAAAACATTCATTTAAAAAATAAACAGCTCATATTTGTTGGCTATCTAAACTTACACCAATCACAATTGGTTATGGATTATCTCCCTTTATGTCTATACGGATATAAAATATAATAAAAATACAACTCACGTCGACGATTATTTTGTCTTATCACTTGTTCTTGTTATCTCAAGATATAATCTGGATTCAGAATCAAGAACCATTCATGAATGCCAAAAGCCTTTAGATTGGAATGAGTGGAAGGAGACAATAAAGGCAGAACTAAACTGTCATGCTCCCATCGATGTGCTTGAAAATCACGAATTCGTACCTTGTCAACCTCTCGACGGAGTTATCAATCCTCGCAGTCGAGTCAACATGAGAAGACAAACACGGAGTGACTCTGAGGTCGTTTTCGGTGCGATTTCGTAGACAAAGAGTACCCGACGAGGAAAATTGAAATCCACGATCAAGTAGAGGAGAAGAGAGCGTAGTGGTGACAGGCGACGGCATCGCTGAAGACAGAAAATTTGATCGGTGGAACCTAAGGGAGTATCTTCTCTGCCAAGGGAGACAGAGGAGAAAGACGACGACGACGTCGAAGTGGTGCTGGCGTGGGCAACTGCGGAAGAGGGGGCGGAGCCAGCGTCATCAGCTTTGCGTTTCTTGGAGGAATCCGCGACAAGGGCTTTGCCGGAACCCTAATTTGTCGGTGGTGGTTTTGGCAATGTCAGTTTCCCTCTTTCTCTTAGTTGAAAGGCTTTCATTTCTAACAAATAATGCAAGAAAAAAAAAATGAAAAATAATTACTAATTTAATCCTATCATTTTGGAAAGAGTTTTTTCCCCCCTAAAACTATTCTAGTGTTCCTCCCAATTTCTTTCTTTTTTTTTTCGGATTATAAACTCACAAGCATGACTGAAAAGAAATTTGATCACTTTTTTTTTCTTTTTCATCCCTTTGCAATAAAATTGAAATTTACAAGCACATTCGTAGTGTTGAGTGATATTCCTTCGTCCCAAATTATATGCAATGGTTTGATTCGATAAAAAATTTTATGGGTGTTAAATTTGGATTGTTTTGGTTATAACATCAATACTTTTGTGATGATAGTAGGGTTTAATATAACAGTTGTAAAATAAGTTAGTATGATGTATTATAACGGTTTGATATTTTTTATAATAAAAACTTGTCAAAATAGTTATGTTAGCTATATTTTGGGACGTTGGAAAAAAGGTTGCATATAGTACAAGACGTAGAAAGTATTTATGGCTATACTCACTTCGTTTCATAATACATGCAATATTTTTCTGTTTTAGCGATCGCAAAATACATGCAAGCATTTCTTATTTGATAAACATTTCACACAATACATAACCTCACAACTTCAATACGTGCAAGTAACTCTCTCTTTTAGCTTTCATAGTAGATCACACTGACCCACTGAAATTCAAAAAAATTTAACTTACATAAATTTACGATTGGGGTCTAACGAGTTGCATCTATTATGGGATGGAACTAGTGTTTTTTAATATCTGTAGTTTACGTGAGATGAATGTGTTTGCGTTGGAAGTTTTTGTAATTAATGAACTTTACATAGAAGGTACTGATATAAGTGATGCCAACAACAAGAACTCACTATAATCAGTACTTCCAACACTCAAATCGACAATTATTTCTATGCAAACAAAACGAGCACACTATTTTACCCTCTTATATTGGAATCGGCGGTCAGACTTTCGAATAATGCAGGATGAAATCCTTAATATCTATTTGCAAAAGATAGCTTAAAATTAGCCTCACAAAAGCCATTTACAACACTACAACAATGCATATGCCTAATAAGGCAAGCTCTTAGAACTGGAACTAATAACCAAGGACTTCATCTTGGAAGATTCCCCGGCAACCTTAGCTCGTCGAGTGATCACCTCCATATTTTTGTCCAAACTTTCCTTGACCATCTTCTTCATCATCCGTTTCCCTTCGCTGCTCTCACTTTCACTGACGGGCAAATCTGCAATTGAAGACCCTCTCGATTGCGGCCCAGAATGAGATCCAGGTATCTTTGGCGCTTGCCTTTCGTCCTTAAACCATCGTAGCATCTTCAGCGCCCTTCTCTGAGCCAAGGGGCTACCTAGCAAGAGAACCTCGAGAAGGACTTGAACGATGCCCGATTTTGTCATCTTCTCTTGTTGTTCTACATTTTGGTGTGCTAAGATCATTAACATATAGGCCGAGAGCTCTTGGCATTTGGGTCTGTCCTCCCACGTCATTATCTCTATCAATATTTCAGGTACAAAGGCATTATCCTCGAGCGCCTTTTTGCCCATGGAGGTCATTGCCAAGTTTGCTAAGGTTGATAAGGCCTTCTCTGAGATCTCTTTGATAGAAGCCAATCTCAGAAGCATGTCGGCTACTCCGTTTGTAATCAAGGGTCCAGTGTTTTCCAATGCGGTTGAGAGGTTATGCAGTGTACCAATGCATGCTTCCTTGGTTTCTATTGTTGAATCTGACTCTAGGACACCACTGAGAAAGGAAAGAATTGTAGATGGCCTGAGAGGGAAGTGCGCTGTCGCCAATGATGAGATGGAGAACAGCAGCTGCGCAAAATCTTGCCTTGTTTGCGGGTCTGATATCTCAGCATTGGCGGGCAATTTCGACAGGATTCCAGCTTCCACTACCATGGCCTTATTACTGCAGATTAAACGAGGCTATCAGAAATGGAATGGCAGAGAACCTCAATTGATTAAGTATAATGCAAGTTTCACATGCATACACGAGCCATTACTATATTGAATACATTTACTTGCAGATCTATCAGATTTAGATTAACATGTAAGAAAATGATTACTAAGGTCGTTGACATGTCAACGACAATACTAAGACCAAACTAGTCCTACTTTCGTCTACTTAATTCATTGGAGATCTGATAACCACTCTTCTACGTTAATGAAAAGGACTATAAGTTTAGAAGATCAAAAAATTCCTTATTACTGGTGCACAGACAGGAAAAAAGGGTCACTTTGAGCACTACTTGTGTAATATTGTCAGTTGGGCACCTCCGCAGACGGGGAAGACAAAGACCATAGAATATACATGCTGCAGTACATGCTTTGTACTTAATTTATATGCGTATTTAAAGTGCAAGTCAACTAGATTCTGTGACCAATTCACTTGTTCACATATTAGAGGTCAATGAATGCTGATTCAAGATCTATATTTCCTTATAGTACAGTTGTGTTCTAGTTTTGAGGATGAGTCCGTTCAACTTTATCATTTGATCTTTTGCTCAACTCGATATGCTGTGGGAAGTCAGAGTTCATGCCCTTCCATCCATGAGCAGCTTCAGTGGAAGACATTTGACCACTCGTCGAAGATTTTATGGCTGAACTTTGGAAGAACGTGTCATGGTATGTAAGGTCTAGTACACGAAACCTCAATTATAAATGTGTTTTTCCTGAAAATATGTTGATCTTGTAGTATTATGCAACTCAACAGGTTTAAGGTGGAAACTACACAAAACCTTTTGACTGCAGTGTACCAAATAAAGCCTTGGTGATGACAAGGTGCCAATCTAGTCCCAACCAAGCCTAACTGGAAGAGACAAGTCCATTAATGTCGTATATCGCTTGCTTGATCAACATTGCTTAGATCCTACGCTGCAAAATACTAGTTTTTCCATCTTGAAGACCAACACAACCATAATATTAATCGTTAACCATGAAATTTCCTCAGTGCGAGTTTTAAATTGGCTAAATGTAGTTAACTGAATCAGAGTACCCTCTTGAATAAGAGATGACAAGAACTCGAAACTGACACAAGCTGAAATCAATGAGCAGTAACATATCAACTTACGTGAACGTTCCGGTGGTGAGTTCGATCAAGGCCTGAACAGCAACCCGCCGCCTCTCCTGAGAATCGACCATGGCCACCAAGGGCGGTATGACACCAAGCTCCGCCAGATGCTTCCTCAGCTTCACATCCTTCCTCCTCGCCAACCTCTTAATTTCCCTTGCCGCCTTCTCCTTCTCTTCCCAATCCCCGAAATGAAGCTCCTTCACTGCCCTCCTCACCACTGCCGCCATCACCTCCTCTTCTTCCTCTTCTCCTTGATCATCACTGCCATTGTCCACAATCTCTTCCTCATCATGATCATCCGTGGTTTCCACAAGTTGAAACTCGCCGTTGCTGCCCCACGAAACCTGCTCTATTGAATCATCGACGACCAGATCATCACAAAACTCATCACCAGATGCTGCAGGGGCTTGTTTAACGGGTTTGAGAGGGGCGAAACTGCGTCGGATTCTGCTAAGGAGTTGCGACTTGATTGGAGGAGAGAAAAACCATGTTGATGATGAAGATGGTGAAGATGAAGGAAAAGCAGAAGAATCTATTGTATGGGGAGACATTTTTTTTTTTTTTTTGTTATTGGTGTTATGCAAATCTTTGTTGATTTGCAAATTGCAAGATATGAAGATACATACAGGAGTAGCAAGACTTATGGGTAGTTATTATTGCTGATATAGACGAAAAAAGAAGAAGAAGAAAAACAGAAAGAAAGAGAAAAAAAAAAAAGAAAGAAAAAAACAAAAAAAAAAGGAAATTGAGGTGGGGTTTAGTTTGACTTTGATGAGAGATCAGGTAAGTGATCACTAATGTGTAATGACTAATTAGGATGAATCTCTTCGTCCGTGCTAAGGGGCAGATATAGGAAGTAGACCTAAGATTCCTTGGGGTCATCTGCCCGTGCGTGCTCTGACTTCAAGGCATTCAGTCATATGTTGAATATTTTTGTAACACGCACGTTCGATTACGTAGATTAGTGATTCTTTACATGTTTCTTTGAGGATTATGATTTATGAATGGGGATAATATTAGTAGAACCACAAGATGAATAAAGATTGTTAGTCATTTAACCACCTACGTTTAATTTCGTTGTTTATACTCTGTTTCAAATGACTCGAGCTTAGTTTGATAGTGATTTCTAACATTATTGTCTATATTGTACATATTGTGTCATTCGGATAGTCAGTTTGTATCTTACAAAATATCGAGCTTACTGTTAGATAATTTGTGAAGCAACTCGATCAGCAAACTGCTTCTACTCATAAAGGACTCGAATTAGGAAAGTAGACTTCGTTGTACTTTTTACATTGTCATGCTTGGAAACTCAACACCATCCAAACTTTTAGTATGCCTGCAATGGAGTTTTCGGGATGCGGCGATCATTACATATCACCAAGATGTCGGGTACCGCGTGACTAAATCTGTAATCTGTTTAGGGTCTCTGACCTTTATTTCACTGCTTTTTTGAAATGTTATACATATCTTGTTTGGACCCCTTTGATGCTACCCCTTCTCAATTAGACCCTGCAATGGATTTTCTATGCATCTCTTTTTCTTGGTTCGGTTGGTCCATGCTATTCAAATGTGGACTTAGAGTGTAAGTTTATTATATTGTGATGCATATTTGCTACATATAAATTGTTGGATTTAATATGTGTTTTGAGCAAATTTGACTGCATTTTAATATGGATCAACGATTTCGGATCGGAGTGACTTTAAGTTCAATGTAATTTACGTTTATTGGAGATGAACGTGATATAATTATTTTCTCAAAACTCATAAAGGGTGAATGAGAAATTAATGCTCAAAGTGTGGTGTTTGATGCATTGTACGTGATAGAATGGATGTCTGATGTCTGATGTCTGCTGGGCTGAGAGCCTGTGGTCTGATGGCTAATGTCTGACGATCTGGAGTGATGTCTGATGCCTGACATCTGCTGGACTGAGAGTCTGTGATCTGAAAGCTAATGTCTGACGGCCTGGAGTTTGTTTGGCTGGATGATAGCCAACCGACATCTGATGGGTCACTGGATATTTGGCTAGTCTGTTGGCTGTTGGAAGACGTCTGTTCTTTGACACCTTTTTGGCCGACTGAAGTTTATTGGGTTGTCTGCTGTGAACAGACATGTGTTGAACAGACGTGTCTGTTGGGCTGTTGGTTAACTAACAAGACTGAACAGATGTGCCAGTTGGACTGTTGAATTAACTGTCTGGTCTAATATTGCATGGACAGTTATTTGGGCGTCAATTGTTAGTGCACCAGAAAGTGCCATGTGTCACCCGCCAACTTCCCTACAAACTCCTATATATACAGTGCATCTGTTATTTAAAAACACACTTATTCTCTTCATTCTCCCTCTTCTTTTGCGCAACCACGAGCGTATCGACATATTTGCATTATTCTCTATTGCGTACAATACACGAGCATATCGACATGTATTGAATTCTCTTCTTCTATCGTGTTTGCTTTTGTTTTTGTGTCACAAACCAGAAAAGTACGCCTAGTACACGTTAAGGGAGTGCACCTTTATCGTATACGTTTGTCGTTGTATCTTGGAGGCTGTTTGCCGTAATCCGTATGCATAGAACAAGGCAAAAATCAGCCTTAAGAAAATAGTGTTTTTCATTCCCTTCGACAATCTATCTTTTCCTCTTTCCTTCATCAAATTAACTAAGCAACAATCAAACGATAACATAAATGACACAGACGAAGGCGAATCATTGTTAGTTTGTTACGAAATCTTTGCGCTGTTACATAGTAAAAGAGTACTGAAACAAAAACATGGGCCGTATCTTCTGTCAGTCTTATATTAACAGAAAATGATTAGCTCACCGCTAAATCAAACACCATAGATACAAACAGTATACAAATTTACGAAAGGGGACCAAGATTTACAATACCTATACGCGAGCCTTGTAGAGTAATAGGTTATGATATTCTTGTCGACTCAAAGGAGAACTTGGCATCATCGCGAAAGATTTGGACGATCTCGTAATAAGACCATAAGGGGGATAGTCTTCGTCTAGGCATTGTAGTTTTCATATTATTACTAACAAGAAGATTGAGGCAGAAGTATTAGGAACAGAGAAAAATAGTTAAAACACTCATTGATATTCTTCTAATTATCAAATCTATTGGACTTAGACTATGGACCTCAATCGCGATATGTATTAATTGAGCCATGATTTAAATGAGCAACATATGCTTCAGAGTTAGCATTCCTTAATTCGCCAGCTTCAATCCCCATCAGGTTTGCTCCTTTCTTAAACATATAATTCTCTGTATAGACAGTATCAAAAAAAAAAAAAAAAAAAAAAAATCTCTGTATAGAGAGTTGGTTGTGTAGTAAATTTTCTAAAGACGAACCATTTTAGATGACGACTGTCACGGTTAAAATCTTAGATCATCGTTTTACTTGCCATAAGCAACAACATATTCAGATTTCAAGAACATTTAGCTTTGGAGGTTGGGCAGAAAATACTCGGAAGCAAAACCGTGGGGAAGTACAAGCAATGATTAGCAGCTGGGGAATTTTGCGACATCTCGATAAAAAAAAAAAAAAAAAGTCGCATCGTGCCATAATGCAAGCTATTACTAGTCCATGTAGATTAGATATTATGCTGCATTTGTGCCAAATTCGTCAGGGATTTGGTGGTTCTTAATGTCAAATTAGGCCGGTTGGTTCTTAATTAGAGTTATTTCAGCTGTGGAAGTGCTGTTTCTTTTCTTTTAGTATACCGTCCAGCGCCTGAAGACATGCCCAAAAACATAAAAGAAATGCACCAGCCGGGAATCGAACGGCAGGGTACTATTCTACCACTAGACCACTGGTGCTTGTTCTTTCACTGTCTTGACATAAAATCATCATAAAATATGCTAGTTGTACACAATAATTCAATGGCGCAACCAGGACAGACTTCAACGACTCTCGTGATTGGCCACAACAGCAATGTCTGGCTGGTTAATCAAATCAGTAACCAGAAGTACCAACCTTCTCATTCTCACGATTGTATAACATACAAAAAACCATCAATTTTGCTTCAGAAATGTCGTAAAACTGGGATTTTTACACGGCCATTGATATCAATGGCATATGTAAATCATCCCTGCATATGTAGTTGTCATAAATATTTGCTCAAGAATAATTTACAAGATGTTCGAGTTCAGAATAAGATGCACTGGTGCCAAACCAGTGTTGCCATGTAACATGGATGGAGGTGAACAATTGGTTAGCCTATGGATTGAATTCTAGAAGGTCACTTTACAAGAAACTTTGAATATGGAACTCATAAACTAGAAGGAACTAGCTTAAGATTCTATGTACGGAACGTCATCGTCATCCAAAATTTCTTCTTCACTATCCCACCCCATATCTGCAAAGTTTGTCGACTTCTTCAGCTCTGTTAATCCAGTGAGATCCTCTAAATAGGTGGGATGGTTAATGGCCTCAAGAAGAAACTCCATCCCTCTTTCCCTGTACTCCGACACAACCTGGAAACAAATTTAAATATCATATGCACACAAAGCATCAGTTCACCGAATTTAACTTGCCAGCAATATCACAACAACTAATCATCACGTAGGAACTTACAGTGGGGCAGCACGCCGTGCAAGTGCTTGAGGAGTAACCAACAAGTGTCATCTGAGAAAACTGAGAGATAGAACCTCTAATCTGATGGGGCAATATGCCTAGCGGCTGCTCACTGCTTTCAGTGACACTTGAGCTAGCTATTTCACCTTCTGCATAAATCCTGTAAAGAGATACGGATAGCATTAAGATACCTTCTGCATAACTGTACCGAACGTTAACAGAGCTTCAAATGCTTTACCCGCGAGGGTGATGCAGTAGATTCACTAGAAGCTCAACAGCAAGAGCTGAAGCAATGGGAGAAAGCCCTGGACGTGTAACTGTGCACTGCTGATCCAACGTGCGATTTGAAGTAGACTGTTAAACACCCATACAAACATTAGATCACAAGAAATCCAAAGGATAAATGAAGCATTAAAAAATTGTGAATAAATTGGAAATTACGTCAATCGGGGCAACAACATCATTGCAAAAGTAGCACCCCAGCCTTTGACATCCATTTTTGTAAGGCACACCATGCAGAGACAGATTGTTAAGTTTTGAAGACAAAGAATCATTGTTATCATGAGCAGAACTTAAAGGGCCGGCTCCATGTCGCATGACCAAGAAGCTATCGAAGCCCAAAGCTGCTGTTATCACGATCTGCAAAGAAATAAAACGCAATCATTACACAAACATCGCACAAGCACTCTCTGCATAAGTTAGCCTACTTAAGCAGGACAAAGTCTGCAAGTTAAATTCTAGAGTTGGAGTATAAGGGTTTCAAACAAATTAAGGGACAGAAT
>JAOVYX010002715.1:0-11547 GCA_035668315.1 Drosera spatulata
GCGGCAGCGGGGGAGCGGACGGCAGCAGCGGGGGAGCGGAGGCGACGGTAGCGGGGGTGACAGACGACGACAGGGGCGACGGCGGGGGGGAGTCGGGGAGAGAGAGAGAAAGGGGGGGAAATGAAGGAAGAAGACGGCCTGTTATATATATATTAGCGACGGATTCCGTCGATAATTTGGTTTTTGTACAAATTAGCGATGGAATCCGTCGTTGAATATTCAAATTTCACTTGGGAACATTTAACGACGGAATCCGTCGCTAAAATACAATAATCTTGCGACGAATTCCATCGCTAAATGAGATGATTTCTGCCTTAGCAAAATATAAAACATTTTTAATTAACTTTGGCGACGGACCCGTCATCAATTTTGTTCAATGCAACATTTTAGTGACGGAATCCGTCGCTAAAATGTAGGTTTTCACAAACATTTCTTATTTTTTCAATATCAAATCATGACTTCTTTTTCATGATTACTTTCAATTTAATTTTATAAAGACATCATTTATAATACATGATATATTTAACACCAAACACCAATATCATGTACAACATTTTGTGTTTTAAGATTTATTACATATATAACATCTTATATCATGTGCAACATGTATGTTATTAAGAGTTTTTAACAATAAGTTATTTTTTCACTAAAATTTTATGAAATAGAACGTCTTATCATAAGTTAACATTTTAACTATTGTGATATCCAAAAATATGTACAATTTGTTACATTTTAGGTGATAAATCATCGTCGAAAATGAATTTAACGACGTAATCCGTCGTTAAATAGTAAAAAAAATTCATAACAATATATTTAGCGACGGAAGCCGTCGTTAAATACATTTCTTGAAAGCCATTAACAACGGAATCCGTCGCTAATATATTTTGTTATCAATTTTTTTATTTATTTAGCGACAGATTCCGTCGCTAAATAATTGGGTTGAAAATTGGATTTTTTGTAAAACTTTTAGCGATGAAAATCCGTCGCTAAATGTAAAAAATTTAATGACAGCATTGACTTTCCGTCACAAAAATATTCAATTTTTATTTTATTTTACGGAATCCGTCGCTAATATATTTTGTTATCAATTTTTTTATTTATTTAGCGACGGATTCCGTCGCTAAATAATTGGGTTGAAAATTGGATTTTTTGTAAAACTTAGTGATGAAAATCCGTCGCTAAATGTAAAAAATTTAACAACAGCATTGACTTTCCGTCACAAAAATATTCAATTTTTTTTTTATTTTAGCTACGGATCCGTCGCTAAAATATATGTTTTTACGACGGATTTAGTCCGTAGCTAAAATGCTGTTTTTTTTAGTGTTAATTCAAGTTTGAGGAGTCTAACTCACTAGCAAGCTTTACATGAGAGTTTCTCGAATCTTTTCCAAAGAAAACATTCAAATATACGGGAAGTATATATTACCAATGCTAACTCAAACTATAACCAAACTAAACAAAAATAGACATAGAATTATTGATTCCTGACTCATGAGAAGATGAGAAAATTACAACAACATAAACCCCACAGCCTACAAAGAAACCCTCACAAAAATGGGCAGCCCACAATACACCGTAATCTCTTCAAGATTAACCCAAAAAAAAAAGAAAAAAAAACAAAGCACACTACTCTTCTCTTATCCTCAAAACACATGAAAAAAATGCATCCTCATTTTTCAACTTCACCTAACCAATGCATAACAAAACATCCTATCCTAATGCTACCAATAAAATAAGACAAGATACTACAAGAGCTTAGCCTAGCTAATATGGGACCCTACACATCCCACAACATGATAGGATAACAACAACAACATAGATGACTATGATGATAGTGATCTTGATCATGACAAAACAAAAGACGTAAGTGACACCAAAATTGATGATGATGATAAGATGAGATTGTGTTTAATCTTAGCTTCAGGATTATGACTGATGATGACCATGGTGAAGATTGTGATGATGGGGGTGACTATGATTCCAAGAAGCCAGTTTTTCTAAGAATGGTGTTCCTCACATGACTTAGATCTCTTCCTTTCAATGTTCTCCCAATCCCTTCACAAACAGAGAATGAAGAGATTTGGCTCCTTGCAAGCCTCTTAGCAATGTACTCATGTGGAGGAACCACTTCACCACCATCATCATCTTCATCTTCACCATGACCACCATTATCATTATCATAATCACCATGATTATCTTCATCATCATCATTATCATCACCATAGTTCATCCCGTGGCCATCATAGTCAACCCATGATGACCGATCATCATTGATCTTCTTATTCCTCCTACTTTCAGGTGTCATCATTGGAGCTGATGCAGCTTGCTTCACCATGACATGATCAAGATTTTGATTGGTTGATCTTGGTATGAGCCTTGGAGTGGAAGGCAAGCCCCTTGAGGTAGGAGAGGAAGAGTAGTATGAGGATGTAGAGGAATCCTTGAACTTTCTCATTGTCTTTGGACTCGATGAATTGCTCTTGATATCCATATTCTCCATTGCACTCCACACATCTCCTTCATCAAAGTCTTCATCTTTGAGGTACCTCTTTCCACTTCCCCTGCTTGTCATTCCATATTTGCTTCCCATTTTGGTGAAATGACCCAAATGGGTACTTTCCAAAAAAAAAAAAAGTTAAGTGGAGGATAATGAGAGAAATTGATAACACACCAAAACAAGCAACCACCTCTAAGTAGTTGTAAAAGGAAGTGATTTTTCTCACTTCCTTGAGACGGGTTTTGGTTTCCACTCTCTAATGGAAAGATGGATAAAGTTTATATGATGAAAGAGGAATCTTTTTAGTGATTTCTCAAAATGGGCACTTGGGAAATCTCATGAAAACAACATGGGCAAATTTTATTTGTTGAAAGGAGGCATTTTTAGTGGTTTCTCAAAATGGGCTCTTGGAGAACATCAAGAAACCAAGATGGGCAAGGCTTACATGATGAAAGGAGACATTTTTGAGTGATTTCTCAAAAGCCCATACGAGCAAATATAGAGCCTTTGGCCTAGTAGTGCTCTCTCCTTGTGCTCTCTCCTTGTGCTCTCCTCTTAAATGAACAACTCCAAATAAGAGGGGGGGAAATGGTGACAGATTCCTGCTGAGTAGCTCCTGCAAGAACACAGCATCAGATGAGAGTTATCTTTTGTAGGGAACAGAAAAGAAGAGACATGAGGATAAGACAAAGAATAGCTAGGTTTCCTGATAAATGCCACAAAAAGCAAAGAAAGTGACAGCTTTCGTTTGATGAAAAGAATCCCACTGGCTACACTGCTGTAATTTTTACCTGGAATTTGGATTAATCCTGGAGCAATAGATAGAGATGGAGGAAATGGGATATATCTCTTTTCTTGGGTTCAAATCAGGATTTCCCTCAGAATGAAGTAAAACCTATATAAGGGTGTGTTTGGATTGTAGGAATAATTTTGAAAAGAAATAGTATCAATGATTGTTTGAAACGGAAATTGTAATGAAATCAACGATTTCATTTCTTTTCTTTTGTTTGGTTCGTTTCATTGGAGTGGAACGAAATTTTTTTTGTTATACACAATAAATTACATTAATTCTTAAATAAAATATTTTAAAATAAAAAAAATATTATTATAAAGTTCGAATATAATTTTTAAAATTAGATTCATCTAATTTAGTTCGGGGATTTCTTTTAAGATATCCATCTATATCATTAAAAGAAAACATAATTTTGTTTATATTATCAACAGCATAAACTAAAAAAAAAAAATGAAAAAAAAAAAAAATCATTTCATTCCGGCCGAAATTAACCATTCCAGTCACACATGACAGGAATAAAAAAACATTATTTGGGAGAAATTACATTCCGCCGTATTCGTCCATTTAAAAAAAAATGAATACCCAAACATAAATTTCTCATTTCGGTTGGAGTAGACAACTCCATTCTACCCTCTATTCCATCAATCCAAATGGGGGCATAAGTGGAAGTGAGAATGAAGATTGGGTGAGAATCAAAATCGAATTTTTTTGAGAAATCAACTATACCGACATATGGATTCATCGTATATCAGGTGTTCTTATTGTATTTGTCGACAAAGTTGAATTCATAAACTTTATCACAATTTGCTCTATCCTTTTTTTATGGTAGACTGCTCCAAGTTTTTTAAGGGGATTAATTCCATGGAATATTTAAGGTCATGTTCTCAACCTCTTATCTCAATAGGGGATTGGCATTGGAAAGAAAAAAAACCCGGAAACCAAGGTGCTCTTACTGCTCATCAAAGCATTTGTTGCCTCCTATGGAAACAGCAGCTGGCTGTGCCATAATTGGCATAGTCATTTAAAATGAGTTACAGTGTTATTTATTTTTATTTTATTTTTTCAACAAAGACTATCAAAATATATTTCTTTTTCTTTCAAATGAATTACAAACATGATAATTTATATATGTGTTATTTTTTAATTATAAAAATTTGTTTATTTTTTGATTTGTGTGAATAAGAGTGAGAAAAAAATAAAACGAGAAAAAATTATGGAATAAGTTGATATGATATAAAATAAATAATGAAAATATTTTAATATTTTTAAATAAAATAATTTTATAATTTAATTAAGATATTTTAATTTAATAAATATTGTAATTTTTTTGAAAGGAAAGAGATACATACATTTTTTAAGGGAAGGCTAGTGGGCAGCTTTTCCTGCAAATGGTTAACTTATCTTTGGTTTAGGGAACTGCTGTTTTGCTTGATTAATTAAGAATTTAAATAACAGTACCATTAGAGGAAAGAGATCTGGACATTCAGAACATAATTTAACGTATCAAAGGCTAAATGGATTACAATATGTTGAGAGCATTTCCAACAGGATATATCAGATTAAGAACTGTAGGCTGAAGTATAAAATATCGACTTAGTGAAATTAATTTATGGTTATTTATGAGAATAATTCACATAACATCAAAATGGTCAAAGTGAGGAGGTTCTTCGCGTTATGTCACACAAGGATGAAAGATTGAGTAGAATTAGGGATAGACTTTGGCTATGTACAGATGTACTAATCTATAGGAGAGACTTTGCTTTTTCAAACAATAAAACAATCCAGGATACCGTCGTCAATCCTGATGAGTCTATCATTCTCTTCAGTATAATAGATGGAGTATATTTTTCATGTATATTCATAATATTAGATAAATCCTTAATACGCAAATTTTCAACAGTATGACAGAACAGTTATCAAACCAACTAGCATATATAAACATTGGGATGCTTAAGGCAGTACTTTATTGGCTAAGAAATTTACTCGACCTAAGGGTAGTACTATATGTTGTACTATATGTTGCATTGAATCACATAATTCCAAAGCCCATCCTTATCCTTCTCCTCACCTACACCAAGAAGAGGAGGCAGCAGGGGAAACAGAGAACAGATGCCTCCATGCAATTGGTTGCACCAGGGATTTATCCTCTTCAATAAAGTTGAAATTTATGACACAAATCTGAATATGGAAACATAAATGCCCAAGACATTTTGATTGGTTGAAGTGGCAATCAACCATAGGCTATACATGATGCCAAAAATCTCACTCATCATATCACTGAAAGCCTTATCCAGAAAAATTACAACTTTGGACAGCTAATGAGAAGCTTGCTTCCTGCTCCTGGTGGCTTGACCAGCTAATCTAAATAGTACACCCTCTTCTCGTAGGCCATCTCTTAATGCAATGCTAATTCTACAATTATCCCAAACAATACTTCTCGTAGGCCATCTCTTGACCAGCTAAGTGTCTAGATTTTTCCTCATGTAACTCGATCAAGAAAGATAGTATTTGATAACTTACGTATGCTAGAAGTTAGAGAGCTAATGACTATAATCCTAACATAGAGACGCCCCTTTTGGTACTTCACCTAGCATTTTCAAATGTTACTTCATAATATAGTGGTACAAAATATTCATTAATGTGGTTTGAATTATTATGGACAACTATCATGGTAGCATGGGGAAAAGGGGAATAAAGGAACGCAAAGGAGAAGGTGAATAGGTTTGCTACTAAATTATGTAACATGTCTCCTACATATGCTACAGTAACAAAGCCCACGTGGTGGTACCTAACAGTATCGATTCGTACTTCTTGTATGGTTAATGGCTTATAACTAGTGTCAAGTTCGAGCATGGTTGTGATTTACGATCGAGCTTGAATTATCGACTACTGATATATGTACCTCTATTAGAAAGATCCTAATCGGCTGATTATCTCTGATTGATAATCAATGCATCTTTTTCCTCTTGCTCTGTGTATAATACTAAGAACACTCAAAGTAGTTTCATTATATAGATCCCTATCAATATATATAAGGAATTTCATTGAAATTGATCATGCAGAGATTTTTTATCTCAATCTTTATCCTTATACAACACTCTATCTTTCACTTTATTCCCCATATTTAGAGAAACAAAAATTAATTCCCTACACTATTTTTTATCATTATATCAACCTACTCTAATTAAAAAAAAATTATAATTTTAATGAAATTTAAAACCTAGAAATTATCAATTGAAATAAAAAATTCATTTATATGTTTATATGTCACAAAACTTACTTTAAAAGTGTTTTTTAAAATAAATTTTAAAATTTTTAACAATATATAAGTACTTAAAAAATTTGGTAAATGAAAAAATTGCAATTCTACACAAGTAGAGTTTTACTCCCTCTATCCCAAAATAAATATAACACTTATTTTTTTTTGTATGTCCAATAATAAGTGAAAAAATCCTATTTGAAATTTTTTTTTGCAAAATCATTAGGACAAGTTACCTAGAACTACAAAAAGCCAACTAATCCCAAAAAAATAGACACGAAAATTTATTTCTCAAAAATTATAATTTTTAGGAAACCACATATTCTCCGCACACACGCACTCTCTCTCTCTCCTATCTCTCTCTCACATCAATTTCATCCTCATCGTTGTTGTCTTCTCCATTTCATCTAACTTTAACTTTTTTTTTTAAATATTATCCAACTGAAATCAAATACATCTAGAAAACCACAAAGATTCGAACCATCCAAGATCGGAAGCAAAATCTCTATGTTTGTATTTGTGTGTTTGCGGATTGAGAAATTAGGGTTTTGAGATTCAATTTTTGTTCGCGAATGAAATTGTCGTCTTTTTTGAGATGTATTGATCCATCTTTCTGTTTGAAAACTTTTTTCATTTTCAATCAGATAATTGTATGAAGGTGATGTGTTTTAAAATCATTTATTTTTTAATACTGACATACTGTTTTTTTATTCATTAAACAAGTTGGTAACATTGAGTAAAGGCATTCACATCAGATACTTTAAAATTTTCTCTTATTTTTTTGCTTTTTAATACACCCCATTATATCTTATTTATATTTCATTACATCTATAAAAAAAATACAATATGTTATAATAGTATATTACATTTAAAGAGTTATTAAGCATTATTAATCATTTTATATTTTCTGAATATATTTCAACATATTTTTTTAATCACATTATTATTATTATTTTTATTTGTATATTTTAATTTTTAATTTTTATAGATTTTTAATTTTATCGTACGGATTGTGAATACTCTACGTGTATATGTATATGCGGAAGGTTAGAAATGTGACTACAAATTCCATTCATCATTCTCTAATCTCTCTCTATGTCCATTCAAGTAGCAACTTGAATGCTGCCTCCTTTCCTTTCTCTTTCTTTCCTGGGATTTGGGAATTGTTGCATGATAGATGCCAGCCAAGATGAAAGTGAAAGGATGTGAGAGAGTAGGAGTATGTTGTCAGGATGTGGTTACGAAGAGGAGAGAGTTGAGGGTTACACTTTTAAAAGTTTGTATCGACCATTTACTCTTTTGTAAGTTTGATACTGCTTCGTACTACACACAAAAAACAAACATAGATACACACACTCTCAAGTGTGCTTGAGATTGGGACCTAGAAGTTGCAAAGTTAAGAGCACGCACTCGCATAAAAATCTCCATATTTTTTCTCTTTTTATTTTTTATTATTTATTATACATTATATTATAGGTAATTGACCAATTAGATTAGATAATGATATAATAATATGATAATTTTATCGAATTTTTTTATCTCACATTATAATTTTTATATTTAACATATATTTCAATAATCTTTCAATATCTTTTCAACTTTTTATCACATCATCACTTTCTTATTTTCCTTTTATAAAATCTTTATTTTAGATAATCTATTGTGAGTGTTCTAAATTGGTCATTTTGGTGAACCTTTGTATTATAAGTACTTAATGACAAGATCTCAGCAGAACGAAATATATATAATCTTTTTTTTTTTTTGTTACCGACAATTGTAGGAAAATAGGTTCCAGAAAAATAACCTTAATATCTTAGGTTGTGAGATAATGATTTTTGTGAATTTATAACATGATATATATATATATATATATAGTGATCCCTTCTCAAATCATAGAATGTGCTTAAAGTTTTCCTTTTGTTAGAATCATAACCATTATTACAAATTTATGATCGGTAAAAAAAAGCATCAACAACAACTGCTATTTAGTAGCATCAAGCGTTAAAACCTGTAGTTTTGTGAAGGGAGGAACAAAATTGATAAGATGAAAAAAAAAAAATCAGAAAAAGGATTTCAAATGGGTAGCACGGCAAACAGACCTCCGCGTTATTTATGAAAAGATTCTTTGTTTGTTTGAATTTTAAAACCCGCTTTCAGTATCATGTATTGAGGTTTTTTTTTTTCCTAATCTATTTTTCCCCCCACAATTTTGAAACTTGATGCTGCTAAATGCCCGCCGTTGTTGCTACTTCTTTTTATTGATTTTCGCTTTGGCGCTCAGATTCAACAATTTAGTACTTACCATAAAATCCATCCTAAGCAGTAATGAACTCCATGATTATAGTGAATTTGGTGCATTGTTATCTCTTTGGTTCAAAAGGAATATGCCTTGTGGTGCTCGATGTTATAGATAAACATCAACAACTTATAGTAGCTTCCATGAGATGTGAAGAAATCATTTCAACTTTAAGAAGATGCTTTGGGCTAACCTAGCAAATTAAGTCAGCACCACCAAACATGACTCGAATAATATCATGATCCACATGTTACATGCATGATCTCTCACAAAAGCACAATATAAAAAAAAAGGACATTTTGGCCACGATCCATTGTCTACCGTTCCTCTTTTATCAGTTTTTGACAACCTATCAAATCCTTGCAATCATCAAGCCAATGAGAAAACTTTCTTTCTTCCATCCCCACGATACAAAGCATATGCTTTTGCTTGGTTCTTTTATTATTCGAAGTTTGGAACTTACGGTCCCTTTTGTATGATTTCTGATTTCTAATTTTCATATTGGGTTATCTGATTAATGAATGACCTAAATTGTTTGATCACTAGAAATAAATAAATAAATAAGTGCATTTTGTCACTATTTTTCATCTGGTAGTGGCTAATATAACGACTAAAATAGAATTAAAGCCGCTAATGCCTTATTGCCAATGTTTTTTTTTTTTATAATTGCTAATTAACGACTGAAATGTTTTTCGGTTGCTAGTTAGCGACTGTATTAAATAGTTCTGTCGTTGACCACCTTATATCGAGAACAGATCTGTCTTCCCCTTTTATTCTTCTTTCCTAATTCTTCTCCACCACCTCCGACAATCATCCTCCACCACCTTCGACGACCACACCATCCCGTCGACCACCCTTCAGTCATCGTCGTCCACCGCCAGCCGACAGTAGCCTTCCCACTGTCCTATTCTCCGCTCCTTTCTCCCTTCCTTCTTTGCCCGTCGTTCACCGCCCCATCGTCCATGCCCCTCCAGCCAACAAGATCGACGTTCCCACTCCCACCACCACTAACAATCGATAGCCACCCATCAACATCCACCATCGTTTTCATCGTCAAATTGCATAAGGTAGAATTTCTAAACCCTAACTTTAAAATTAATCTGATTTAGTTTAATTTTGTGTTTGATATCTTATTTAGAACAGTGGTTGTGAGTTAATTTGATGTTGGATGTTGATTTGATGATCCTTGGCTGGTTTGGAGGAATCGAAACGTTATGATTTAGCGCTTCTAAAGATGATCACGAACACATGCAATCCAAACAATGACCAAGAGCAATCAGAAAACAACGAATGCAAAAACAACACATGCAAAAACTTCACAAGGTATACCTGAGTGTTCTTTTTGCACAATAAGAAAGATACTTACGGAATTCTTACTAAGTATCTCAGACAAGTCCAAAATAAAAAAGGACTGGAAGTTATGGCTATAAGAAGTGACCATGAAACAGAATTTGATCAATATGACTTGGATCAATACTGTGATGACCATAGGATAGCACACAACTTCTCTATCCCTAGAACATCACAGTAATATGGAGTAGCAGAAAGAAAAAATAGAACCTTAATTGAGGCTGCAAGATCTATGCTGTCAGATGCAAATCTGGCCTTGCAATAATGGGCTGAAGCTGTAAATACCGCATGCTATGTACAAAATAGATGTCTCATACATAAAGTGCATAAAAAGAATCCTTATGAGCTATGGAAGGTAGGATACCCAACATAGGATATTTTCATATGTTTAGTTGCAAGTGTTTTATTCACAACAATGACAAGAGGTATGTAGCCAAGTTTGAATCAAAACCTTTGATGATTAAAGATTTGATGAAGGAATATTCTTAGGATACCCTACTGAAAGTAAGACATATAGAGTACTGAACAAAAGATTTGATGTCCTAAAGAAAACTGTACATGTTACATTTCATGAGAAATATTCAATACCTAGGGATGCTAACATTATTTATGAGGAACTTGTGTACTATCCTAGTGAAGATGATAACAGGAAGTCACATGAAGAAAGCGATCATGCACCACTGGAAGACAGCGCAATAGAGGCAAAATCAGCAGAACAACAGGGAGAAGAAAATCTTGAGGAAATCACAATTGACTTACAAGATAAAACCTTGCTGATAATGGCAAAAGGAAACATCACTGGACATATGATCATCCAGCACAAAACATTAAAGGAAATATGGATGAACCAGTGAAGACAAGACGGGAAACGACTCTGGAATGTTTGTTTGCCTGTTTTCTCTCAGAAATGAACCAGTCAGAGCGGTTGCTAAAGGACAATCATAAAAGGAAAGAATAGATCATGATGAAAATTTTGCACCAGTAGCTAGACTAGAAGCAATTAAAATATTTCTAACATATGCTGCTTATAGAGGATTTACAGTGCACCAGATGGATGTAAAGAGTGCATTTGTAAATGGTGAATTATCACTACAAAAAAACAGTATTTTAGCTACGGAAAATTTTAATTACGGACAAAATTCGTCGCAAAAACATATATTTTAGCGACAGATCCGTAGCTAAAATTAAAAAGGAAAAAATTGAATATTTTTGCGACGGAAAGTCAATGCTGTCGCTAAATTTTTTACATTTAGCAACGGAAATACGTCGCTAAAAGTTTTGCAAAAAAATCCAATTTTCAAAGCATTTATATAGCGACGGATTCCGTCGCTAAAAAAATAAAATAAAAATTT
>JAOVYX010002716.1:0-11546 GCA_035668315.1 Drosera spatulata
ACCAAGCGATGCTGAAGCATTAGAGTGAGATTTTATGCGTATAGATATTAATCTCATTGTTCGAGATGTAACAAATATTTGTTGAAAATCACTTGTAAGCAATGAGACATTATAATGTATTCGGGAATACATGTCATTATTTGGATTTATGATTTGTATCGTGTAGGTAGCTTCCTTACCTTCTGTACCTACAAAAGCCGTTTGGTTTGTTTAGCCTTGTCATGGACTGGGTCTATGACAGCATAACGTCACGTGCTGGGCATTCCGGATTTTCGGGGCGTTACAATCCATGATTTCAAAGAGCTAAAACCAGCAACCGTCGTTCTGTCGCACAATAGTTCATCCTTCAAAACAATTTCTACTCATCTCGAGTTACAGCTCAATCGACATCCAGTATCTTCTCCATGCCATCAACAGATTTGAACGCCTAACATTGAGGCTTCAGTCATCAGTCTAATCTAATTAGTAACGACTCCTATCGGGATCGCGCTGCTCGTATCAGCTTACAACTGATACTCAATCCAGAAAAGGTAAGCTCATAAACACATCACAAACAATCCATATAAAAGGAAATCAAGCACATTCATCCACTCCATCTCATCATCATCATTACCAATCAATCCAATCCTCACTCAACAAGATCCGCCGCCTCCACACCATCAAATCCACACACCTCAATCAACCAAATCCACAACATCAGAGACTCCACAAACACAGAAACAAGCAATCCGATCCAAAATCAAACAACAAACTCAAAACCGAATACAAAACACACAACAAACATAATCAACGATCAAGATCAAAGCAAACTCACGCGGCTAGCGTCAGGATCAAGACAAGTCTGCGAGTTCTTCGAATCGGAAACCGCCATCGGCGAACTGTATACCGACCACATCTTCTCCTTCCTCCTCGGAAACCAAATCCTCTCTCCAACTACCATATTCCCGCAGCTGGGCCGCCGTGCGATCGGCGAGTTCATCGTTGTCATCGTCGTCATCGGCGTCGTCGGAATGCGAAGAGCTTCGATCACCGCCATTCGTCGTATTCGTCGCCGGCGGCGTTGAGGTGATGTGAGGACTGAGAATGAGAGTGAGTTCAGTGATTTTTGGAGTGAAAATAGTGATGAGTCTTGATTGGGAATCGAAGCTGAAGGTGAGGGAGGTGGTGTTGATGGGTGGACATGATATTTATGTGAGTTGATTACGATTGTAGATAATTTTATCTAGATATTTTTACTATAGGTTATATAGTAAAACTAATTGAAAAAACAAATAATAAAAACAAATAATTAAGGAAATGAAAACATAGAGTAATAATCATTTAGATAACAAATAATTAAGTTAGATGTTAAAATTAATGAGAAAAATAGATTGAAAAAATAAATAATTAAGGATATGAAATCATAGAGTAGTAAATCATTTAGATATTTAAGATTTTGATGATGAATACGAGTGTTGATTGTGGAGTTTTTGAGGATGGTCTGATTGTGATCTTTCTTAAATGCTTGAAAATTTAGGATGTAATGTCGATGTAGCGATTTTGAGATTGTGATCGACTGATCAAGCAATGGTGAATTGCAGATAAATAACAGAGGTACGCGAAGAAACGACAAACGGGGAAATCCATAACACGACAAAGATAAATTTCGTGGAGCACGTTGGGAGCGTTGTGGATATATGTTTTCGTTATAGACTTATGTCGCTCGTGAAGAAACTCGTGATCAAGTCATGAGGATCACGATCGTAAATGACATGTAAGGTTACTAAACAAGAGACACCATGAATTACGATTGCTCTAAGTTATTCAAAGATTTGTCATGTTTGGCTCGACACCTTAAATGACTCATACATTAATAAAACATTGTACGCTAATCTCGCCGTGATGTCTTAACTAATCTCCTTTTTAATAACCCTGGATGCTATGCTGATTTCTATCCCATCAAATATCTAGTGTGAGAAGATAGAATAAGATTTATCTCCAAATATTCATCTCCAAAGATTTATCTCGAAATATGTAAAAAAAGAAAAGAAAAGGAGATATTCGTGGGAAATATTCTCGAACCGTTAAACGTGATTATGACCGCGAGGAGGGCATTGCATCATGGGTCCCATGTGAGGGGAATATCTACATACAATGTCACGGAGACCAACGGTTACATTGAAGCCATGAAAATAAATTTTATTTTATTTTATTTTATTTTATTTAAATCATAGAAAAATGACAAGATATACACGCATGGTGTATCACTCTGGCTAGCAGTATCGTAGCTTAGATAAATTTAAATTATTTTTATTTTCCACTTGTAATGTGCATGATGATGAGCCACTTGTTTGTTTGAAGCGACTTGAACGATGATAAAATGAGAGAAACATGGGCAAAGGTTTGGCACATTTGTGATTTGTCTGATATGAGGTTGATCAGGGGCATCTCTTGCAAATGCGTTTATCCGGTTCAACTCCGTTCAAGACGGAAAAACCCCGTTTGCCTGTCCGGTCGGATTCAAAAGCGCATCCCTTCTAGCAACCCGTTCGGTCAAGTATCTGAACGATGAAAGGACAAAGACGAGATGTTGCATTCACACGCTCCAGAGAACACAGGACCTCAATAACTCGTCATAGAGCGATGCTCGTGAGAATACAAAGCTAGGAAACGCGCATTACGATGTTTGATTTGCATGATTTTATTCATTTACCTCGTGTTAGGGTGGTTTGATGATCCGCCAATACGCGAATGCACAACACGCACATTGCCCCTCTAACAGAGACATTGTATCCGACAATAGAGATGAATTACAGATAGCAATACCGTGTAAATGGCATGAATAGGCGACGAAGAATTCGGTATGGAATAGGACGTATCAAATGCTAATTACAAATACTTATACTGATAATATCGTGAATGAGACGTATGCACATTTCATATAATGCTAAAACAATGGATACTAAGAAACCTTCCCAAATATTTCGATAAAATTTAGAAAGAGAAAACACTGAAGAGATCCCAATTAAACTCCGTAAACACCAGTATTGTCAGAGTGATTGCTGAGCGGACAGGGTTTCTCAAGTGCAACAGCCGCCTCCTTGAGACGAAGAGACGTCTCTACCGGCTGTAGATGGTAAGCCTTCATAGCCAAGTTTAATACCGTAAGACTGCAATGTCAAGGAAAAGTTGAAGGAAGATGTGAGCGGCGACCGTGAAACAAAGGAGAGAGAGAGATAACACCGACGAATTAGCAAGAAAGTATAGCAGCTGAACGCACTAACACTGGAAATACATATTTCTATCAGCTGGCAATAGTAGAGGCACCAGTGTTGATGTACCGGTTGGTTCAAGCGTACAACAATCGTTCTAGTGGTCAAAACCTGTGGTAACCAGCTTTCCAAACATAAAATTGTCAATCGCTACCTACTGCACAGCTTTTGTTGGTTGCATATACCCAATGTATTACCACTAACATTAGCCAGTATCCTATCATAATTTGACACAAACTACTTGGCAGCCTACATACTCTGATCGAGGAAACTCACTAACAAGGAGAACTTCTTGGTAGCCATAATTGACATTCTACCAGAATACGGGGTTTACCTTCCTATATCTACATGCTCAAGAGAAACCATATTGCACAAGTGATAAGTGAAAAGTAGATATCACTCGATGGTGCATAGTTGATTGAGCGAGAAGAGCTAACCTCATTTGATACGTCAATGACTCCGTCCTGGATCGTCTTGTAAATTGATGCAGCAGTTTTGATAAATGCCTACATAGGATGAATATGACACATGAGAGATAAGTCCGGGATGCAAGATAACTGCTGAATTATTCATAGGATTAACAGCCATCAGCAGAATAACAAGTGAAATACCACACTTCCTCTCATAATATAAATTGATTACCTCCTCAACGTTCTGAGCAGTTTTCGCAGAAGCCTCCATGAATATCAATCCATTCTCCTTAGCAAATTGCTCTCCTTCCTCCGTGCTTACTGCCCTTCTGTGAGAAAGATCACTTTTGTTGCCTATCAGCATAATAGTCATGTTCGCGTTTGCATGCTGCCTTGCATCCTCCAACCAACTAGCAAGATGGTTGAAAGTTTCCCTCCTGCAGAGCACCATGATATAGTTGGAAAACAAAATTAATCAGCGATGTGTCATGCACAAAGTACTAAGTCAATCTTCATGAGCAAAATACTCACAACTATAGTACATCTTTTAGAGTCAATGGGCTCTGTTACCATCTGTTTGCTTTTATATATATGACAATAGTTCAACCTAGAGCAATTCCCGAGTATCCATACATGACCTGCTTATACAATCTCACTTGATATATAGTCACTAATCCAAGGAAATGCATACAAGTCATCCTGACAAAAATAATTATTCAGCCTAGCTTCAGAAGTTTAATTACCTGGTAATATCATAAACAAGCAGTGCACCAGCAGCCCCCCGATAATATGACCTCGTGATAGATCTAAATGCTTCTTGCCCAGCCTGAGATGAAACAAAACTCTTGATCAGATTTTCTTATTTAGTGAAATTAGGTGAAATACCATCCTCAACATTTGAAATTCTAGCTCACAAACCGTGTCCCATATTTGCAACTTGATTGGCTTGTTATCAATTGTGATCATCCTAGCCCCAAATTCCACACCGATCGTCAAGTCATGCACGGGTTGAAACCTCTTGTCCGTAAACTGAAGAAGCAAACATGATTTCCCAACTCCTGCAGTCATGAGATAATTTCAGTAAAGCAGTCCAGCATCAACTGCAGAGCTTCTAAATATGCTCTCTGAAAATACCGTCTTTATGCAAAACATAAAAATTAGGAGAAGTTCTGATTACACAACCAAGTGGAATGATACAACACAAATCATCTGACTGTAAACAATATATCATGAAAGCAACAATTTGATGATGAAGGTCAAGAAAAAAAAGGCCAGTTCCCTGATAAGGTGAAAGCTGTAAATCCTCAAAAAGGTCCCAAACCAAAACCAAAAACAAACCAAACAAGATGGGGAAAAGCTTTTTCTATTGCAGTAAGCGGGTGACTTGATGCAAATGGAACTAAAGAGGAAATCAGTCTAGGGTCTTGAGAGATTGTTTAGAAGCAAAAGAGGAGCTGATTTCTTCAACTAATGTCTTTCAAGTGATACTTTGCTCGAAACTAATTGATATACTGAAACAATTTACAGAATAGAAGTTTAGAGGGAGTGCTCTCGATTCGTCACAATGATAGAACACAACTAGAAACCTTAGTTCTATT
Source organism: Drosera spatulata (assembly GCA_035668315.1). Lineage (NCBI taxonomy): Eukaryota > Viridiplantae > Streptophyta > Magnoliopsida > Caryophyllales > Droseraceae > Drosera > Drosera spatulata. The sequence continues at coordinate 5,260 of JAOVYX010002716.1, forward strand.
ACGTAACTACTCATGACCGAATCCAAATCACATAACAATATCGCACCACACTTGCGTCTCTATATAGAAAACCCAATGTGGTTCGATCACATAATGACACTATGATTCGACATCTCTTCCATCACAGAAAAAGGTAACCACGGGAGATTCATTTGTCCCCAAATCCCACTAACTCATGCACGGTCTCGATTCTGACAAAGAGGCATAAACTTAACGCAAGTGTCGAATCCCAAAGCGAATTTTACTCAGACGCACATGTTAAGTGCAAAACTTCATTGCACATTTACGAGATAATGCTATTCACTCGGTCTGTAATATTATGAAGAATTTACAATCACAAGGGTTCACTATCAACAAAGAGGTACTTCATTGGAAGAGCACTCACTTCTGATGCCAACCTTTCTATCTTTCATTTAGTCAGTAATAATTATGAGCACTTAGAAATTTTAAATTTGCCTTACTCATGTTTTTAGAAAAAATCCATCCTTGTTTAAGAACTGGCTCATGGTACAGTTATGATTCTTAACAGAATCCTGATTTTTTGGATAATGTTTTAGACAGTTATTTTTATTTTTCTCTTTGTTAATTTACTTGAAAAATAATATTCTTTTTCCGAATGCAACACTCCTCGAGGGTATCAAGATGAGTTTGATGGCACTTGTGATCCCAACCATGAGACCTCTGCAATCTAAGGTCTCCCTCAGCGTTTTATAATATATGATGCTCTATTCTCAACGTGCTTACTCTTTCATCCATATACTCCTCAGATTGAATCTCACGCGTACTGCATGGACTAGCTATCGCTTTATTGTACAAGAGAGGTGGGAGTGGTAGATAAGACGACAGATGCTATTGATGGTTTTCTTATCTTGGACCACGAAGACTCCGGTCGTGCTTCTGGTTTCTATTCTCATCATCATCTTGATTAAATCTCTTCGTGCTTTGCCATAATAACTTGGAGTCCGTATCATGGTGAAGGTAAGGGAATCACTCATGGTCCAATTATTATTACAACGTTCTCTACCATAGAATTCGGCCTTCAGGGTCAACCCGGCGTCATCTATGAGGAAGGCAGCGCAAAGGAGGCTCGAGGGCTAGTTTTATAAGAAATTCAGCATGTTTTTTGATGAATTGATCGAAAGAGGAGTCGATACGGGGCAGTAGTTCCTCATAGAAATAGATAATCTCCACGTCGTCCTCAACGTTAAAGAGCGACGAATTTACATAATGCATATCTGGAATTATCCCTAATTAATCTATTGAAGGTTACAAATCCTTCGAAGAGAGGCTCAGTGAAATAGACATGTTTGTGAAGATACAGATTACCTGCATCTGGACAGAAAGACCCTATAAAGCTTCACTGTTCCCTAAGAGCGGGAACGCTTGGTTAAGATTTTTCGAGGGGAGAGTCTGGTTTGGATACTCTACGCGGATGATATGATTTTTTGCTATCCAAAGTGGGGGCAATTCAGAAAGGGTATACCAGTCGATCACCACAACATTCTAATCCAAATTCCATCCTCAAACCCTATCAACTTCAACTTTCCACCAGTCAGACATCCAACGATCCAACCAGCATAAACACAACAGAGAACCGATAACAAAACCAAAGTTTTTATCAACTTAAAACCAATTGTTAATGAGTGAAATGACCCATGATATTTATATACTGTAGTTGTAATATTTTCGCTCAACCCGATGTGGTAAACTATTCTTCACCATTCTCATGGTGATCCAATCAATCCACAAAAGATCCTCAAAAACAGTATCATAAAAAACCTCGAATCCAATCAACTTCTCGTTCGAAATCCGATCCACCACGACAACCAAATCCTTAATCTCCCACACAGAAACCACAGATCCACAACATCAACAGAAACCACAAAACTAACTCAAATCCATAATCACACACATCAAACAAATCACGCACCGATTCCAATTGGATCCAATACAACAAGTAGAATCAATCATTACAAACAATAACCTGTGTCACCGATGATGATGTACTTGAAGAGATACGCGTAAGACATTTCGCTCGTCGTTGGATCGAATCTCAGATCAAATCAACGGCCGAAAAACAGCGCCGGAGTTGAAAGAGAGAGAGAAAAAGAATCGACGTTGATGAAGAGAATGTCGTGTCGTGGTTGATTAACGTTCAAGGTGCGGTTTTGTTTGGTTTTCGTCGCTTTTTCTTCGAGGGAAGATTGTGTGTATGGGTGTGGAAGATGTATGTTCGAGAAAGATATGAATAAATTTTTGATTTAGAATGGCGTTGACGAAAATAACGCTTTATATCCGCTATTGATACGTATAAATATTATGCACGGGATAGTGATTCAATATCTTTACGTGAGGATGGGATTGATAAATTATAAAGCAATCATTGAACCTATTTCAAGTTATATCTATTAACCTTATGAGATTTCAAGTTATACTTCCTTCGTCCGAAAAATATTTATTTATTTATTTATTTATTAAAAATATAATATTATTATTATTTTACAAGTTTTGGGATCCAGATTATCAAAATATCTATTTTTTTTATTTTATTTCATAACATCATTATCACTATCATTTGTCCTTCTATTTCCTCTCCCTCACATGTACAAAGGGCAATGTTGTTATTTTGCATCAAAATCAACTCTTTTATCAATCTGCTACAAGATCTTGACATTCTATTATTTTGGGGACGGAAAGAATATTTATATTCTAACATCAATATGCGTTTTTTTCCAGAAAATATATGTTTTTAAAATGTATTAAAATATACATTTTTCGTCTCATTCAAATTATAATATTTTTCTTTTTGATCAATCTTATTCAAATTATAAGATTTTCTTATTTAACAATTTTTTTTAAAAAATATCTATATTTTATATCACATCAATCCATCCTATCATAATTTGCACATTTATAAATACAAATTGATCATTCCTTATAAATTCAACACAAACATAAATTATCATGTCAAATCAATCAATTATAATTTAATTGTGACAGAGATAATGAGTACTTTGGGAGCGATGACATTGTTTCCCAAATCTAATACATACATAAATTATCATAACTAACTTTATTCGTGTAAATAATGTTTTAACTCACGAATTACGGTCCTTTGGAACCAATGGCATAGTTTCACAAATCTCAGTCTCAGCATGAATCACAAACCGAATACATATTCAACAAAGCAAATCAAGATCAACTTTGTCCCTTTATTCCATAGGGAAATCAACCAAGCTGATGAAATTAGTACTAATCTCGACGCATTTGATGCAAATATGGCCGAATGACATGCCGACCACAATGAACTCTACCCACAGCTTTCGGATGGAAGTCAGGGGGATGACCTTCCCAGCCAGAGAAGATCCGATACAACAGACATACAGCTTACCTTTCTCCTTTTCTCCCCAGCAGGTTAGATATCATGAGTTGGAATGACGCGAAGGTCCTTAAATTTTGAGACAGACTGCGCCATGATGCGCCTCGTGATCCTCTTCTGGGCTTGGGAATGCTTAAGGAGCTTAACCATATAAAGCACGCCAAGGCTCTTCAGCAACTTTTGATGTCTTTCCCTGGTTCAACTTGACTCCGTCCTCAACAAACGACAGGTGCAAGGAACTCGCCAAAAGTTCTCCGAGTTCATGCAGTACCTGGTTCAGGAACAAAGATGCAAAATGGAGATTCTCAATGGCAATACAGCTATGATCTGCCAAGATATGACATAACACAAGAAATGTAATTTGAGTCACAGATTAAAAAGAGGAAACCAAAGACAACTCCAGTTACTTCATTCTTGCTGCAAGCCTGCAACATTGTGCTCTAAATGCAACCACTATTTTATAAATTTCTATGCAATAATAGTGATTAGTATTATGAGTTCTTACCTCAAGCTCTTCCTTGATCGCTTTATTAGGCAAGCGTTGGCCTGTTTGCCCGATAAGGAGAACCATTGGGACCTTCAAGACATGCACAAACTGAAGCAGACATGCCAGAGGTTCATAATGAATCCGAGTCGACGAGGGTAATTTCTGGGTTTTGCTAACAACAGCATGCGTGAAATCTGTTTCTGGTCCCAATGGTGCACCATAGATGGACTTCTTCCGGTCTACTGATGCAAATTCATCCTCAATCTTGAACTTTGACGCTGGCAATACAAATGGGAGTATTAGGGTCAATGCTGTTGACCGATCTCTCTCAATCGAGAGCAACACTTCATGGACAGCACATGCCAGGATAGGAGGATCATAAGAGTCCATGAGCAACACTGTGACCTGAGGAACATGTGTGAAGTCTCCATCAATGACACAATGAATATCTAATGAACCGGACTAAGTTTCACCGAACTGAGTACATGTCAAGAACGAATATGTGAAGCTTAATCATAGAGCAGAATGCATCCCAAGTTTGTTGTGTTTATCATTGTCCACTATCCTAACTTGCAAAACCTCAATATCAATAACAGGAATGAAATTAGAAGCTACCAAGCATCCAACCGAAAGGATCGAACCATGATAATTCTATGAAAAGAAAACGTTAGATTACTACATTAGTTGATATCATATGGAAAACACGCACTACATAATGTCCTCATGTCGAAAGAACCAAAGGCAGAGATTTGAATGACCACTCCTCTATTATTACAGGGTCCAGAATTCACCAACTGAAGATGCTTGATCAGACGAGAAGAAACATGGTATCCAAGGGCTATGATAACAGCTCAATCGCATTTTCCATGATGAACCAACGGCATGTGTGGACTATGAACCTAGGACTTAATCCCTTGTTCTATGATACAGCGGAGTAGAAGAAGTTGAAGGTATCCTGAACCTTCTAAACAGAGCCACACATAATGGCACCTTGGAAAAGGACCGACCACCAAATAGTTCTACTAAAGTGAGGCACAAAATGGATTCCTTCACATGTACCCAACGAATCCAACATGATGCTCGTATCGTACATCAAATATCAGTGAGCGTGTTGAACCCAAAACAAATAACTCCTCAAATCCCATACATGCTCAAACACAGAGTTGCAACAAATCCTTACTCGATTCCAATTAATGTTACATTGTACTCTTATTCAAGCATCCACGCAATAACCTAACCATTGATCCATCATCTACGAGCAAATAACACACCATCAAACAAATCCATCGAAACAAACCCGAAAAGCAATTTACCACCAATTCGCCATCGCGATCCACAAAGTGCGCAACCTCTGCACTCGCCTTCTCCCCTCCAATTTCATACCCTTCGAGGGACAGCTCAAACGACTCTTCCCTGCACAAACCCACAAGCATCAAACCGATTCAATCAACACAAACAATCCCCAAATCAAAATACATCACAGATTCGAATTCGGATTGAGTGAGTTATTGAGGGGAGCAAAAAAAAAAAAAAAACGGGGGGGGGGGGACACACGATCTTTCAAGAGGCGAATTATGCTTTGGGATGATGGCGGCGTGGATCGCGGCGCCGACGCCGGCGGGGTCGTTGAAGAGGAGTATCAGCTTTGGAGCTACCTTCATCGTCGGGTTCCGATTCGGGTTCGGGTTTTGGCTCTAGGGTTTCACTGCGATGAGGAAGTGTAGGCGAAACGAGGATGAAGTCCAGAACAGACCCAGCATGTGTTGAAGAAAGATGAACCTTTTGTATTGTTTATACTCGATTATTCCATTTAAATTATAATAGATTTTTTTAAATATTATGATAAAATATTTTTTTTATAAATTTATTATAAAATATTGATAATCTAGTTTACATATTTTGATCACATGTATATTTCAATACGATCAGAGAATATTTATCAATTAATCACGACAACCTTCTTATAAAACACACAGAGCATACAAATAACAAATGCATTGCAATTAGGGATGATCAACATTAGAGTAGCCTATTGTCGCTTGAATAGCTATTGTCGCTGGGGCGAACTTGCTTCATGCATCTCTGGCAATATCATCCCCACAGGACAGAATCATGAGAAACTGATCGCGATGAGAAGAAAACTGTAAAGAACAGCAGAAAGAATACTCGCATTATTAGCACAACATCATCCTGATCAACAAGTACATAATCCATCATAATAATCTAACCGAGAACAATAACAATTCACAAACGCATACAGTTTTCTAACAGGGAGGAAGGCCGACCAAAACCACGCTACAAAAACCAGGAGTGAGCAACAGTGAATGATGTATCAACTGGAGGTACTGGTGCTGCAAGTGTTTAAACCGTCTCTGCAATCGCTCGTCAGGTCATTGAAAGTCTCGAGCTGTTTCTTGCCCC
>JAOVYX010002717.1:0-11545 GCA_035668315.1 Drosera spatulata
GGTTGTTGGGGGTTATTGGACAGAGGGGAGAAAAAACAACACTCTTTAGTCATTGCCCCATTTATACCTTCTCCAGATCACATGTTGCTCACCAGTCACCCCCCACCATATCATGGGATATACCTCAGTGCCTAAACAGCTTAATCATCTTCTATTGCAAGTGATGAAAAGAAGATGTTAGCGAGATTGAAGTATAGCAGCTCCAGACTTCAAATTCCTTGACTATTATTATTCTTCCTATAACAAATCATATCGTTTCCGCAACACAATGAAATGAAGCACAGAAAAACAATTAACATAATTGGAGAATCTGGGATCTATATGAAACAAAACCAACCGATTTGCAGGACTTAGATTTAAAAAATAGCAAGCCCTGCTGCATACTACATTACTACTATGGATATCTTTTAATCTGCAGGCTATAAACATAAACTCACCGTGAATGTGGACATGTCCTGGGTAGCAAAAGCAATATCAAACAGCAAGAGGCAAACACGAAGAGCTGTTTCCTGCATGTAACAATGATTTCAGAAAACATTGAGAAAACTCCTATCTCCAATACAGTAGACACAATGATTCTATTGAAATACCTCTTCTATGGGGGCAATGTTCTGAAATAAGGACTTCAACCTTGATTTTGCTTGGAGATATTTTCCTTGATTGAACCGGATAATAGCCTAAAAAACCATAACAGACTTGCACATCAGTCACAAGACTGCAAATGGAGAATAGCTTTGCAAAAAACAAATACTGACAACACACCATGTTTAGTGTTGCTAATGATGTATCATATTCTTGATAGTAAACCATTGTTTCACCGTTCGATGTAGAGATTTGAAGTGACAAGGCATCATTGCCTCTAGGTACTGAAATAGCTCTAATTCCCAGCTGGGATGTAGTATCTTCATTCTCTCCAGATGCATGAGCAATTGCTCGACTCTTTTTCTGAAAAAAGAAAGAACAAAACGAAATAACCACCCAAAGTGGAAATTGGAAGTTGTACAGTGTAAACTTGAAAGGAAACATAGATGACCCAGAGAACCGGAGAAAAGTAGGTTGACAGTGTCTGCCTCAAGAATTTTTCTTTCCATTTTTCAGTAGTCAGCCCCAATAACCAAGTCTATGGGAGGCCATTATACAAAACCTTACAATCCATAAATTGTTATCAATAATTCAATTATGACCAACATCCAAGGTATAGCAACCAAAAAGTTAAGAATGAGGTTGGATACCTAAATGGAAACTTGCTTTACAGTTCGATAAAATGGCGTGACAGACATCCCCAAGAACCTTATCATTGCCAGTTACGCGTACTTTGATGCAACTGCAACTTGAACTGTCTGACCATTGCCCTAAAAGAGACTCAAACTATTTACCTATGACAACAATTCTGCCCACGAAAACGTGGTTCCCTTTAAACTAATGGCTCCGATACAAGAGAAACATGAATTAGGTCTAAAACCCTGTTCGACATCATACCTTCGTACTGACCAGTGCTACGAAGTCATTATACAACTTTTCTGTATTTGAACATCCTTCATTAAAGAACTCGGCAATAGCAATATTGTGTAGAACCTGAGAAAGACAAAACTTGAGTTAGAAGAAACTAGTCACTTCACTAAAGAGATGCAGACAAAAAAGAATTAAAAAAAGAAGAAGAAGAAAGCATTCTTGAACATGACACTTGATGCATCCTCTGACACTCAAGACTCTTTAAATAGATCCAACAACAGCAAGAAGAAAGCAAGTATCTCACTATGCTTAAGACCCATAATGCAAATATGAACACCATGGCTACTTCATTGCATCAACAAACACTGAAAGAACCACATAACAAACCGATCAACGCCACAGTAATATATCTACATCTTTAAAAATTTAAAAAAAAAAAATTGAAGTGCAACAAGTAGCTCCCATTTTTGTAATGGGGCAACCTTAGAAAGCAGAAAATGAACAGGCATGAATTGGATACAAATACTGCTTACTGGACTGATTATTAGCCTTCGAGGATCAATGACAAGGTAAGTCGATCATTGTGCCTAGTAGAGAATAACATTGAGAATAACGTTGAGGATCTTTAATGGGCTTAAAGCGTGCACAACAATACACTAGCTCACCTGGAAACAAAGTGTCAAATAAACATCACATATCAAGCGGCAAAAAGAGGGCAATGCTGAGTTCAAATTTATGACCTTGATATCACAACTGCTTTGATAGCATGTTGAGAAACCAACACTATCAAAAGCAAATCCTCGTAGGCTTGAGCTCAATGTTCTCCTGCCTCAATTTGACTTTGTTTTGGCCTGTCTTGCAAGTCTTTTCTCTCTACTTTTCTTCATTAAGTCTCTTTATTTCTCAAAATAGAAAATAAAAACAGTTGTTCGTTGATATCTGAAGCCTTGACCTATAAATTTATTTGTATTTGCCAATCCTTTTCTCCAGATTTCCCAATTCCTCTATTGTTAGCCTCCTGTTTAGCACTCCCTCACTCTTCTTCCTTTGATCCTTCTCTATCATATCGTACCGCAACTACAATATTTCAGCTCCCTTGCTTTCCATCTCTATCAGTCTCTCCAATGTGAAATGAGCAGCCTTGTGCAACTATAATACCTTTTTCCTTTTCCTTGAGCATTGTCTCTGATATAGAGATGTTAATCCCATATCCCATATAGCGATCTTAATTGAAGCTTATATTAAAACTTCGGACTCTACCCATGAAGCATTTTACCTACATTTGGAACCTTTTGAGTATACAACAATTTGTATTAACTTCACAGCTTTAAATCAACCTAAGAAATAACCTCACGACTCATTGCTTCCAAGTTCCAACCATACAGCACCTTACACACAGAGAACTACTTTTGTTAAAGTCAACATCTTCAACTGCATGCACCGTCGACTTGGTAGCAATCTCAATACTATGTCACCACAGGAGTAAACTATAAAATACTGAAAAACCACAAAAAACAGAAACGCTAAAAAGAAAAAAAGAAAAACATCAAGCAGCGCAGGTAGGCCCACGAAAAAGTCACACTTCAAAGAGTGCACACTTCACAAATCACCAATGAGAAGGCAATGGCGAAAGCATAATATTCAGAGAAAGAAGAAGGTCAACATAACATTTGACACAATTATTCAACACAAGTTATCTAAGAACACCAACAAGAAGAGCCATAACATTATAAATCCACAAGATATCCCTGTACTGGCCTCATTCAGAGCAATCTTATTCACTCGCCAACGGCCAACATGAGCATCAGGCTAAGCTAGCGACTCCTTCCCTCCTCCCCACCCTGAATCGACTATATATGGTGGCACCAGACGAAAAATATCATTTCAATAATCACCACGGGGTACCTCTTTACTTAACAGTCACACAATAACTGATGAGTCGATGCAGCATGAAATGCAAAAGTGGCTACCAATCAGTTATACGAAACCGCCTTGCATAATATACCGAGTGAATCATAACCCTGAGCTATCCCTTTATTTACCAGCTACAGGTTACACAATGCCAGTACTCTGATGCAGAAAGAAACAGGAAAATACAAACCAATCCTTGTAAATAGAATTATGGTCAGCATAAATTTAGTACCATTCCAAATCAAGGAACCGGCCATCAATTACATTAACCATTTTCCACTCACAAATAGAAAGATCAAACATGACACATTTCTCGCGAAACTCATTTGAACACTAAGAACAAGAAACACTCCAACATATTCATTCGTTCAATCAATCAATCAACACTCAGCTCCCAATTCTCACTACCTTGATATCATTAGGCTTCTTCTTCTTCAACTGATACAACACATCCAAGCACTCCGCGTACTTTCCCGCATTAAACAACCCCGCCGCCTCCTTCCCAAGCACCGCCGCCTCATCCTCACTCCCACCAACACCAACACCACCGCCACCGCCACTCAATCCGCCTTCCTTCGCCACTCCGCTCATCGCCTCCACCGCTGCCGCCGCCGAATCCATCAACACCTCACCACAACACCACCAAAACCCACCTCAAACCAAAACCGAATCCGATCCCAAACCCTAATTTCACTGCGCCGAGGAATCTAACTCATCTCCCGATCGCGAACCGGAATCCAATTGATGACATCATTGCATCGGCGAAACCCTAATTCGAAACCGAATCCGAATCGATCGATGATTCCTTGAGATTCGATCGAGTGATGAGAATCTAGAGAGAGATTTTAGAGAGAGAAGGGAAAGAGAGAGACAATGATATGGAGTTGTTTTATCGCTTTCTATTGAGGATGAAAATGAAATTTTTGGGGGATTGTGTGCGGTGAGGTGTATGGGAGTACGGTTGAGTGGAGGGGTTTGGGTCGTTGGATTTGGGTGTGGATTTGATGATGGGGATGATCGTACGGTGGAGAAGTGGGGTGAGTTGTCAGTGTGGTGTTTTAAGGGGGTTTAGAGAGTGACCTTGTTCTCTGTGGTTTCCATTTTGGCTTTGCAGAGAAAATTTTATTTTCGGAATTTTGAATAATTCGCTTAAAACGAAGATAATGAGGATGATGTTGCTAACTATTCTCACCGTCCTAACCCAATTAAATACTTCCTACCTCCCGTAAATTTTACAATATATATATATATATATTTAGTTTTAATATAAATTATTTCTGATCATCTCGCAACATATATTAAGTTTAAATACGTAACTTACATAAACATTAATATTTTATGATAAATTTATAAAAAAATTATATTGATCGTCGTTTTACGTGTGTCAAACTTTATATTGACACATATGCAAAATCAACATGTTACAAAGTTAATGAGCCGGAAGGAATAAAAGTTTTAATTTGACACGAGAATTAATATGTGTTTTGAGTTACATAGGTAATGATTTTTTTATCATTGAGAGTGTGTAAGAGATAGGCCTGACAAACGGGTTGGGTTAGGTCACTCGACTCAAAGGTATGACGGATTGGGTAATTATATCCGCGCATAAAAAGATCCCAGTTAAAGTGAATAAAACAAAATAATGTACCTTTAAAAGTGTGATACAATATTATGAATAAAAGGAATAAGTGCAAAACAAATACTCCCTCCTTTCTCAATTAGATGCAACACTTTGATCATATACGATAATTACATGTGTGTTTAATTTTTGTAGGAAATGATGAAGAATGAATATTTATAAATTGATAATGTGATTTACTGTAACAATTGTAAGATGAGATAATACGATGTACCGTAATATATTAGATTAGATTTATAATTATTTTATGTGAAAAAATTATATGAAAACATTGTATATACTTTGGGACTCTCCAAAAAATACGTTATAAAATAATATGAATCAGAAAGATACATAACATATCGTTATAATCATCGATTAAGTCTATCGGGTACTGATCATCATCGATAACAATTGAAGCCTTGCCATGCCAGCAAGAGCATCAAGAGCGCGATTTTCAAACATCAACAACAGAGACTAAAGATGTTTTTGGGTAACATAACAAGAAGCAACATTTAACGTAAACAACCCTTATAAACACATCATTTAGTGATACCATGAGTTACTAAGCATCATGATAACATATCTTCTTTTTTTGATTAATGTCCAATATTCGCTTGATTTGATGTTTTGATCACCTAAATTGAAAAAAAACAAAATAATGTCGGCAAGAAATGCGATGAACAAAGACGAAGAGTCGAATTCAAGCAGACATGGAACACGAAGGAACGCTTGCACCATGCAACCGAGCATGTGATTAGGTTGGATAATAAAAAAGTAGGTTGAAAATTTAAAATAACATCTTTAAAAAGAGAGAGTAAAATAACGCCTTTTTTTTTATGAAAAAATAACGTCATCTTTAATTAGGCTATTAGTTGAAAACTGAATTCATATGATAAGATACAAATAGAAGTAATTCTTAACTAAATAAGATAATTGAAACCTACAATATATATATATATATAGAATAATAACAAAACGGTGTTGATCGTTTCCAAGAAAAACGATGTCCGTTTCATTTTTAATTTTTTTTTTCCTTTTTTTGGTTGCCTCTCCCACTCTCTTACCGCTCCCTACTTCCCTCTCTTGTTCTTGTTTCCTTCCATCCTCATACGAAATACTACTCCCTTCGTCCCATAAACTTTACGATATATACGTATTTTGTTTTATTTTATACACATAAATACAAGTCTCGTTTTCATATCAAATCACGTCTTATCGTCCCGTAACATGTATTACGTTGAAGTACGTAACTTACACAATCATTGATGTTTCACGATAAATTTACAAAAAAATACATTAGATCGTTGTTGCACACGTATCAAATTTTATATCGAGACACGTGCAAAGTCAAAAAATTGTAAAGTTTATGTGACGGAGGGAGTACTACATGACAAGACACATGAGCCATGAAGTTGTATAATTTTTTTTTCCTTTTTTCCTGGTTCACCATTGCAAGATTGAAACGGAGACCACCGTCTCTTCGCCTTACTCATATATATATATAGTAAATATAAAATCAAAATGGGTTGCGTATTGGGTACAGATATCCACAGGTTGGGTCTAATTGGGCAAGGTATTTTAACCCGTAGGTCAAAAAATCCAATTTCTATTGGGTATAAAATTCTCAACCCGATACCCGTTATTTTTGCGGATACTCGCGGGTGTTTACTGGTCTGGGTCTAATTTCGTCAGATCTAGTGAGAGAGAAGGGTGAGAAAAAAAAGGAAGAGAAAATGGTGATGGAGGCCAAAAGGAAGAGAAAAGGTTGCTGAAGTATGGAGGCCAAAAGTTAATGTGGTGACTATTTCTTCTAATGTTAAGGAGGTTGGTCCTTCTTCAGTGATTAATGTGTCTGGTGGTAAAATAGACCCTTCTTCATCTCAAAAGGATATCATAAAAGAGGTTGAAATGAAGGTTAAGAAGATTCTCTTTGACTCTCAGAGGGCCATATGGAAAAATACAGTTAATGACTCTTCTGTGAGTAAAAAGAAGCTATCCTTATCTTTTACTGGTTCTAGATTCAGTGTTCTTGACCTTGATTCACTGATTGATGAGCAAGTCCAAGCTCAAATGGCTTTTACATGATATTACATGATAGGAGCATTAAATGTCAGAGGAGTAAATATAGTTGCTAAGCGATTAGCCATTAGAAGATTTCTCTTGGCCAATAAAATCTTTTTTTTTTGTTTTGTTCTAGCGTCTAGATTCAAGATAAATAATTTATAAAAAAGTCTCTTTTGCTTGTGTCAGGAACTGAAAAGTGATTAATAATTGCTATTATACTATTAATGGTCGTATATGGTGTTGTCGGGATCCCTTGAAATGGAAGGTGCAATACTTGACTGGATCTGACCAAGTCTTGCATGTGAAGGTGTTTTCTATAGAACTCAAGTTGAACTTCTTAATCTATTTTGTTTATACTTGGAATAAGCACCTATTTTGAAATCTTTTATCACTTTTGTTGAGACTCAGTTTCATGCCATAGTCCAGATTGTTCGTTCTGACAATGGATTTAAATTTGGTGATGCTGCTGCTCTGAATTTTTATTCCCCGAAAGGAATTTTTCACCAAACTTTTTGTGTTGAGACTCCTCAACAAAATGGGGTAGTGGAACATAAGTATAAACATCTTCTTGAAACAGCCTGAGCTTTGTTATTTCAAGCCAATTTGCCTCTAAGGTACTGGGGTGAATATATTCTAGCTGCTACATACTTGATTTACAGGCTTCCCTCTGTTTTCAAGTTTAAGACACCTTATGAGGTCTTATATGGACATAAACCTGATTACACTCATCTTAGAGTGTTTGGCTGCATGTGTTATGCATCCACATTGAATAGGAATAAACACAAGCTTGATCCTAGGGCTGTTCCTTGTGTTTTTTTGGGCTATTCCTATAATAAGAAGGCTTATAAGCTTCTTAATCTTCAGACTCGTGTTCTTTTTGAGTCCAGGGATGTACAGTTTGAAGAGTCCAGATTTTCCTTTCATGGTTCCTCGCATTAGGAATCTGCTAGTCCTCTGCCTATTCCTGATGAGAACTCTCCTGATCGGTTATTCTCTTTCAATAATAATCAATCTGGTATACTTTTTCCTTCTCTATAAAATAGCCTTTCTCCACAAAATAGTTTTTCTCCACAAAATACTCTTCCTTTTATTTTTCCAGCACCATCAAATAGCCCTCTCCTTCCTCCTCCTCCTCCTCCTCCTCTCAGAACTTCTGGCTGACCTCACACCACACCTACATACTTGAAGGATTATGATTATAAGAAGCCATATTGGTGTAATTTGGTCTATCTTGACTCACTTGTCCTTGCTGCTAAGGGGGATATTGATCATATTTCCATGTTTTATAAACCCGTGTCCTATAAGGAGGCTGTTAAGCATCCTCATTGGGTGACTGCTATGGAAAATGAGTTACATGCTCTTTCCCTGAATAATACATGGGACTTGGTTACTCTTCCACCTGGGAAGAATCCCATTGCTTCTAAATGGGTGTTTAAAGTCAAGTTGGGGGCGGACGGTCAGTTGGAAAGGCATAAGGCCAGGGGTTGTTGGGTATTCTAAAAAATATGGTGTTGATTATGACGATACGTTTTCTCCAGTGGTTAAAATGACCACCATTCGATGTGTTTTGGCTCTTGTTGCTTCCAGGGATTGGGATTTGTTTCAGTTGGATATCAGTAATGCTTTTTTCGGAGATCCTATGAAAGAATCTATATGAATACAGTGTGAATGTTAGTCTTCCTTGGTTGGTGTTGGAAAATTTTAACACTCTCTTGAGAATAGAAGAAAAAATAGGCTATGAGGGGATAGTAATCGAACAATGTAGTGCGTTAGGGATAACCATTTTAATCTCAGAAAATTTAGATTATTAAACGAGATACATTACTAATATTTTTGGGATAATTAAAATGACACAGATTAATTATCGGGAGATCAATATTACGAAGTTGAGATAAATAACAGTCTGATAAAAACTAAATAAAGGTATATTTTACCCCTCCGTGTACTCTGTAATATTTTCTTTCCCGCCTGCAATTCGTTTCCCACACGCCAGATATTTTTTTTCAATGCGCACTGACTGTCCTATGTCTATGCGTATGTTACTATAAGCATACTCAGATCCTCACTTCACTCCTACCTCTCTGTTCTCTCTTCATCCCCGCCACCAAACCTACACCAAACCACCAACATCGCCACCAGCACAACCATCACGCCAGCCACCATATCTCCACGGCCACCAAGCCTTCATCAACTGGAACCATCATCGCGTAGCCGCGCCACTGCAGCCGTACACGATGAGCCACCGCACACACACACCATCACACCCGAACACCTTCGCGTCGCCACCATCATCGACCTCCAACCACCCCGTCACTGCCACTAACCACCATCATCATCTTCGAACACCACCAACACCACCAACCTACCATCACCGTAGCCACCACGGGACACCGGCGAGCTCCCCTTCACGGTGCATTCATCATCACCACCAGCACCTACCATCATCAACATCTTCGTCGTCCTCTTAACCACACCTGCCACAGCCTCGTCGGAGCTTTTCCGACGTCGACCACCACCAGGGCGACCATCGGAGACACCAGGGCGACCATCACCTCTCCGACGAGCCCCAGCGACTCCGGCAATGCTCTCCGGCCATCAGCGGATCCAAAGGAGTGGTGTTAGGTAGATAGTGAAAGTAGTTAGGCTTGGGTGCCTTGGGTTTCGAGTGTTTGACGTAAACAAACTTAAAAACATCTTAACAAGCTTTTCCGGCCAAATTCAGGTCAACTTCCGGCCAAAGCCCGACGGCCAGCAGTGACAAAGTGTAGCAGAGCAAGATGAAGTACTTTGGTGACATCGGGTGCCTTGGGCGTGGGGATTGAGACAAAAACGAGCCCTAAAACACATGTCGGAGCTTTCCGACGACATTCTGGCCACTTTTCCGGCTATCGATGGTGACGACGACGGGGACAGAACAGTGACAACGGTCAGACAGCGGGGCGGTGATCTTGGGTGACAAAGGTTCTGAGGATTCTTTAACCCTAAGTCAACTCGGGTTAAAACACGCTTCAAGGGTAACCTATCCCCTCTCGATCCATCTCATGCTTAATATTTAATCAATATGATGTGTTATGATGGTTATGATGAGGAGGGTACCACCAGGAGGGCGATGATATGCTTGTTTGCTTGATTGATGCGTTAAGGCGATAACAGAACTAGGTTTTCGATAATATATGCATGGGTGCATGCATGAGCACATGCAGACGTTAAATAATGCTAATTATGATTCCAAAATGCCAAGGACGTACTTCGTTATATATGTGTATTCTTGGTGTGGTGATACGATGAATTATACTTAATCACGGGGTTTATCTACTAAAGGGGTACTAAATATACCATGGAGGAGATCGGTTTGTATTAATAAATCTTGACACTAAGATTGAGATCGGGGATGCTTATTTTGCATGTTTGATATGTGATGTGGGATATTGGGGTTGAAATGGGCTACAATACGCACCATTATAACATATATACCCTCTCGAAAAATGAAAGAGAATGATCCCTAAATGCTTACATAAAAAGGACACGAGAACGTATGTCTTGATTTCATTATTTTGGTGACATGAACTAACGAAAAACGAATAAAGCGACATATATATATATATATATATATATATATATATATATCCCAGAGTTACGAAGGTTGAGCATGACGTCCCTTCCTAAGTTTGGCGTGACCATTTTTACATCCTTGGAATAGTCATGAAGAAGGTCGAACTTGATGTCCCTTCTTGGATCCATTGGGATCATTTTTTGGTTGTGTAATTAAGTCTGGGTGGCTGTGAAAACGTTATTCTTTGAGTCATCGTCACGGGTGAAAAAACTAGTTAGGGAGCGTTGGGCATCCCCCATCCTCTTAGCATGCATGCAGCGGCTTCGATGCCATTGTGATGGGGCCACGGGTGACTCTCTGTAGGGAGACCCAAATCATCTCAATGAAGACACATGGTCTCATTGAATACGCATATAAGGTGCAAGGCGATGCACGAAATATGCAGGTACGGAAGAATAATCTCATGGTTAGCCCGACTGACGCTTGACAAACTATTTCTGTACTCTGAGTCTGTCATGACTTTGGAGTTGTCTTTCGAGTCGAGTCGTGGACTCGGGGTAATAAGAATAAAAATATAAAGGATATGAAGGCGTATAAATGCAAGTACTATTTGATATGACGTCCATATTTTCTATAAGTTACAAAAATATTTTACTAAAACTCACCGATTCGCCATAATCAAGGGAGTGTCCTGTAAACGAAACTCATATACTCTAGGTTACTGAGTTTTATACTCACGGGTTATGTTTTTCGTTTGCAGGTCACCAATAGATTGATAACAGTGTGCACTAGAGTGAGGATTGTATGCATTTAATTACCTCACGTACTTATGCAATAATGTAACATAAACCTATCTTGGCTCATTCGATGTAATACCCGAGAATTTTGGGAGTTTTGAGATGAATATATAACGTTACGATTTTAAAATAAATCGTGCTTAAAGG
>JAOVYX010002718.1:0-39862 GCA_035668315.1 Drosera spatulata
GGAAATCCGTAGCTAATATGATATTCTTATGGGGAAGATTTAGCTACGGAATTCCGTCTCTAAGGATGACAGCCTATCAGTGACAGAATCCGTCGCTAATATTGTCAGCTTATCAGCGACGGAATCCGTCGCTAAGGTTGTCAGTCTTTCAGCGACGGAATCCGTCGCTAAGGATGACAGACTTTCAGCGACGGAGTCCGTCGCTAATGTTGTCATCTTTCAGCGACGGCATCGTTCGCTAATTATTAGGACTCCGAAATCTTGATTTTAGCGACGGAAAAGTCAATCCGTCGCTGAATTTCCGTCGCTAAATTCTCTAAAAAATTATTTAGAGACGGATCCGTCGCTAAAACATAATTTAGCGACTTTTAACGACGGACTGTTTCCGTCGCTAAAATTTATTAGCGACGAATGCTTTCGTTTTAGAGACGGAAAAATTCCGTCACTAAAACGAAGATTTTTTGTAGTGACTTCGACACCCATTACACCCGAGGTCATCAAAACACATCATCTTGCTCTGCCACACGTTTTCACCGTTGCTCGTCGGACTTTGGCCGGAACTTGGCCGGAAAACCCCGTTGAGGCACTTTAACGTTCGTTTACGTCCAAATCTCGAAACCAAAGGCACCCGACACCTCCAAAGCACTTCATATCACTCTGGAACCCTCTGTTATCGTTAACCAGCGGGCTACAGCTGGAAGTTGGCCGGAAAACTCCTTTGGAGTGTTTTCTCGGTTTATGCTCGTAGGGGAGACCGAGGCACTTCGTGGCTGCTCTCACATGTCATGGTCAGCTCCCTGGTGATCGTCGACAACATAAAACACTAACGAGGCTGTGGCATGTGGTGACGACAAGACGACGAGGCAAACACGAGGACAAAAACTCCGCGCGCGGCTGTTCCTTCATCATGGATGATCACCGCGGCTGTTCCTCTTTGTTTCCTTCCTTGCTGCGACTTCCCGGCTTATGATGATCAAGGTGTGTAATGCGGTGGAGCTACGAGGTTGCCGGAGTAAGCGGTTCCTCGGCTTAAGCTAGGCGGCTTCAAAGACGCATGGAAGGACGAAGGCGCTGCTGCTTCTTTTTCCCTTGCATATGCGACTTCTCTTCGGCACTTAAAGATGGTGATAGTGGTGCGGTTGGTAGTGGCCGTGGTGGATGGTGTCGGGTTGATGGTGTTGGTCGGGTGGTGCATGGTGACCGGTGCGGTTTAGTGGAGTTTGGTGTGGGTGCGCATGCGGGGTGAGTAAGGAGAAAGCAGGAAACAAAGTGGAGGGAAATGGTGGTTTGAAATATTTGATCCTTGTTATATTTTCGTTAGTCTATTTTTATCTCATTTTCGTAATAATAATCTTCCGTTAATTAATTCGTGTCGATTTAATCGTATCAAAAACGTTAACATCGTAATCCTTTTAACGATATAATTTTCTTAGATTAAAAACCATTACGTTATAATATTATAACGTTGATTCGTTCATTATAAATAAACATGCAATCATAACGTCTCTCGATAATTAATCGTTGTCGATTTAATTATCCCAAATATTTTACAATAATATTTCGTTCAATCATCTCAAATTTTCAGGCTCAAACCTGTGTCTCAAATGCACAATAACTTTAACGATGTAACGTTCATCGTTCATAAATTTTATTTATGCGTTCGTTATATACGCTTCGTACGTATATTTTTAATCCAATAAATATTTTTAAATTCGATAAATTTTTGGGTTATTACAATCGCCATCTAGCTGAAACTTACAGAAGCATGCTACATGCCAAGAACGTTCCACCATGTTTTTGGACAGAGTACATGAGGACGGCAGCTCATGTCATCAATAGATTACCACAAATGAAGCTTGGGTTCATGACGTCGTTCGAGAAGCTCTGAAAGATAAAGCCCACAGTGAGCCACTTTCGAGTTTTTTGATGTGTATGTAATGTGTTCGTCCCTGACCATCATTGGAGCAAGTTTGACGAGAAGGTGGTGCGATATATCTTTGTGGGATACGATGATCAACGAAAGGGATGGAAGTGTGTTGATCTCAACACAGACAGAGGTTATCCATCAAGGAATGTGGTGTTCGACGAAGCATCATCTTGGTGGAGTCCACAGTCAGTCACTTTGCCAGACTCAAAAGAGTTTGAAAAAATATTACAGGAGAAGCTTGACAATGAGAAGGAAGCAAATGTTCAATCAGAAGTTCCTCAAGAACCTGAAGGAGAGTCATCTCCTAAGTCTTCAAGTAAAGTAAGCAAGTCTTGGCATAATGGAGTTTACAAGATTAGAGAAGAGGATCGATCTAGCCAACTTGAAGATGCAGAAGAAGAAATTGCACAAGAAAAGGAGCAGGCACAAATTCAACGAGAACATCGCTACCCAACCAAAGAATGGAAGCCCAATCCAAAATATGCCAATACAGGTCTAGTTGAAGACGACAAGCCACAAGAGCCAAGTTCATATGAGGAGGCAGCTCGGGGCAAGGAATGGAGGCAAGCCATGCAGGAAGAGATCGATGTATTGAATCAAAATCAGACTTGGGATTTAGTTCCAAAGCCGAAGTCAGCACAACCTATTTCTTGCAATTAGGTGTACAAGGTCAAAATCAAATCTGATGGTTCGATCGAAAGGAACAAAGCTCGACTTGTTGCTTGTGGATTCTCATAGAAGTATGGCCTGGATTATGATGAGACATCCAGTCCAATAACGAAGATCACAACTGTTCGAATTCCCTTAGCACTTGTCGCCAGTAAGTTGTGGAACCTGTGGCAGTTGGATGTCAAGAATGCTTTTTTGCATGGAGAGCTAGATCGTGAGATTTACATGGAGCAGTCGAAGGGTTTCGAGAGCAGAACTTATCCTTCGTATGTGTGCAAGTTGAAGAAGGCACTCTATAGTTTGAAGCAAGCACCTAGAGCATGGTATGGGAAGATAGCTGAGTTTCTTATTTAGAGCGGTTACTCAGTTGCACCAGCAGA
The DNA here is from genome assembly GCA_035668315.1 of Drosera spatulata. Taxonomy (NCBI): domain Eukaryota; kingdom Viridiplantae; phylum Streptophyta; class Magnoliopsida; order Caryophyllales; family Droseraceae; genus Drosera; species Drosera spatulata. The sequence goes on from JAOVYX010002718.1 coordinate 2,977, forward strand.
CTCAAACCTATTTGTGAAGGTTCGAGATGAGAAGATAGCAGTAATTCTTGTCTATGTAGATGATCTTATCATCACAAGAGACAATGAAGATGAGATATGACAGACTAGGACAAATTTGTCGATTCGATTCAATTCCAGGTGAAAGAGCTTGGAGAGTTGAAGCACTTTCTGAGTCTTGAAGTAAACCGAACCAAGGAAGGCATATTCTTGTGTCAACAAAAGTATTCCAAAGCACTTCTGCTGAAGTATGGAATGCTTGACTGCAAACTTGTTTCAACACCGGTGGAGATGAATGCAAAGTTGTGCTCAGCAGAAAGCAATGATCTTGAAGAAGTGACAATCTACAGGCTAATAGTGGGGAGCTTGATCTACCTCACTTTGTCAAGGCCTGATATTTCCTATGGAATTGGTGTACCCAGTAGATTCATGCAGAATCCCAACAAGCCTCACTTGAAAGCAATACGACGAATTCTGAGAAATGTCAAAGGAATTATTGACTTTGGTATTCTTTATAGCAAGGAAAGTCTTTTTCAGTTGATTGGGCTATGTGATGCTGATTACGCTGGAGATCACGATACTCGAAGATCAACTACTGGCTATATGTTCAATCTTGGATACTCTTGGTGCAGCAAGAGACAACCAACAGTGTCTTTGTCAAGTAAAGAGACAGAATATCATGCAGCAGCTGTGGCAGCTCAGGAGTGCACGTGGTTGATGCACCTGATGGAGGATCTTCATCAACCTATTGATTACACAGTTCAACTCTACTGTGATAATCAATCAACAATGCGGATGGTAGAAAATCCGGTGTTTTATACTCGAACTAAGAATGTGGAGGCTCATTATCATTTCTTTTGGGAGAAAGTGCTGCAAGGGAAGATCGATTGAAGTACGTCAACACTAATGATCAAGTTGTAGATATCTTCACGAAGGGACTTAGCAGGGCTAAGTTTGAAGATTTTAGAAAGCAGCTTGGTATGATTACTCGCTGGAGATCACGATACTCGAAGATCAACTACTGGCTATATGTTCAATCTTGGATACTCTTGGTGCAGCAAGAGACAACCAACAGTGTCTTTGTCAAGTAAAGAGACAGAATATCATGCAGCAGCTGTGGCAGCTCAGGAGTGCACGTGGTTGATGCACCTGATGGAGGATCTTCATCAACCTATTGATTACACAGTTCAACTCTACTGTGATAATCAATCAACAATGCGGATGGTAGAAAATCCGGTGTTTTATACTCGAACTAAGAATGTGGAGGCTCATTATCATTTCTTTTGGGAGAAAGTGCTGCAAGGGAAGATCGATTGAAGTACGTCAACACTAATGATCAAGTTGCAGATATCTTTACGAAGGGACTTAGCAGGGCTAAGTTTGAAGATTTTAGAAAGCAGCTTGGTATGATTACTCGTTCCACAGTGAGTGAGAGAAGTTGTTGAGGGGGAGTGTTAAAGCAAATCACCGGCCACATCGGCCACTATACATCTACTTCTCTTCCTCATTTTTCTTGTGGCTTTTTACATGCTCATATGCTTTCTAATGCCTATATAAGGAGTGTAAATCTCCCTTGTAATAACATCACAACAGGAACACAAAGTTCAAGCAAAACAAGCTTAGAGCCTAGAGAAAATTAAGTGTTAGGCACTTAGACACAAAAACGTTGTGTATCTAGAGTGTGTTCAAGTAAAAGTGTAGTGTAATTAGTAAGTGCTAAACACATTTAGAATGTCGTTGTTTTATAAAGTGTACGAGTTTATAATATTTTATTCTTATTAAATATAGTTTGATTTCGACGATCCGAATTTCCAACATTTTCGTCAGTACTGATAATGACATTCACAGCTTTGCTGATCTTGGATTGCTCTAGTCCAGTTTTGGAAAGTACAGAAACTAGACTCTTGCAAAACTCGGAGTGATGGAATTTGTCATGAGATCTTTGCTTCAACGCTGTGGATGGCGTATCGAGTGGATGGTCATGTATGGCATTGAACATGTCGACCATCCATTTTCCACCCTCCTTTTGTCTGGTGATTCTCGATTGGCATTCCTTCCTTATGCCTCTACGACGCTTTATGTTTTCTTTGCTGGTATCTTTGAGCCTGATTCAATGGTGATAATGAATACTACTGTCGAAACCTTTGCATAAGCCATATCTATTGTAGAAGTCTCGCGGACTTTCAAATAACCTTCCTATTATTTTTTCACCCTCAAATTCTTCATCAACAGAATTCGCATTCTCCATTCCTTCACTGGAACCATTCAGAGGATCAACCTCTGAACATGAAGCATCTACACTCACAGTACAGCCCATTGAATCAATTTCGTCAATACTCAAAATAACCTCTTCATTTACTGCCACAGGTGCAGAAGGATTTATCTCCTCTTGATCCATGAGATTCTAAAAAAAAAAAAAAAAAAAAAAATCAGGTAAGATTCAATAGATCATGATGAGAACACAAAGAATAAAGTCATCGTTTTAAATAGTCAAGTAATTCAACTGTCATATATCGAGTTTAACAGATTTTTCAGCAAAGCAATTGAAATATCTAATTGTGAGAGCGAAAAATGAGAGAATTTCGTGCGTGAAAAATAATTAGAAACAAAGAAATCGAAGTACCTGACTATGGGTTATGAAGTTCATCAGCAATTGAGGAGAAGAAGGTGTTCGTTGTTCGACGAGGAGATGAACAGGCGAGGGAAACTTGGGTGATTTTGATGGATTTTGTCATGTTTTTCCCAAAACAATATGCACAGTTGATGACGCAGATTGTTTTGTTTAATAACTAGCCCCATATAATCTTGGTTGTGGCTATCCACAGATACATTTTTCTCATATAAGTTGTGTATTTTTTATGAAATGATGAATATGAGATCATCAAACATTATTTGATAAATGAAGTTTCTAAAAATATGTGTTGGATATTTTAAAAAATGTTTGGTGTTTTTGTGGGACGAAGGAGTAGTACATCTTGGAAAGTAATGTATTTCTCTTAATTCAATGTCCAATGGGTAAATTGATGATACCTGAAGTGAAATAAGACCCAATGACTGATGCTTGTCATGAAAATTTTGTTCCTGGATGACATTTTGTTTCATATGACCAACAAGAAGGGTTACATTTGATTTGCTTGAATGTGCCAATTTGGTACAAGAATCTAGGACACAAGATGAAGCTGGAGCTATACTTCAACTTGTATCAGGGTACAAAATATTTCCTTGCATCCGCTAGAAGTCCTCAATCTAATCGTCAGGTTCTACAATAACAAAATTTTACATTCGAGGCTCGTCATATACAACATCATCGCGACCAAGCAAAATTTTCATGCATTCTACATGACCTGCTGAGGGTAAGCGTTACATGATATACAACAGGGCGGACTTCTATTTCCTCATCAATGTCATTGGCACTGCTTGCTACGGAATTCATCCGCCAGCAGCGTCTGCATGAGCCCTTCCAGCCTCTTGGCCCCAGGACCTGGCCTAAACACCGAATCATTGCCTCGTAAGGAGCAGGGGTCTGAACCGCCTTCTGAGCTCCCGATGCACCATGCTCCTGGAACAAGTCGGTCTCCCTTGCCCAGTAGCTCTTTGTCGATTCTGTCCAACACGGGATCATCCTTCAAGAATTTTCGAGCAAACACTGCTCCGCTCTCGACCATCTTCTCAAAATCTTTCATGGAGAGCACGCGAGGGTGCTGTTTAGGAGGAGTGTCCCAAGCTATGTAATGAAGATCGTGCCCTATGGCGAAGTCACGAAACTCCGGTGTGTTGCAGATTACAGTGTGGAAGTAACCTTCAGGAGAGGAAATGAAGTTTGTGTAGTACAAAAGGGTGGTTCTTGGGAAATTGTTCCATCCCCATATACAGTATTCGACAAACCATCGCGTCAAAACCACCCACGCTGATCCTGGGAAAAGATGAGGGGAATGATGAGAAAAGAGTGGCCAGATAAAAAAACAAAAATTTGTTGATTTCTTCAAGCACAACAAGAACAAATAGGCAAGTCGCAATGCTGCGGAGGATGGAACTTATAACTAACTCACCAGTAAACAACTTGAAAGTTGTAGGAAGAGATCGTCGCTGGGTAGCAACAGCAAGTTCAGATTTTCTAGAAAGGTAAAGACCAGGATCAATGATAATTGGCTTTGCCCTTTGGTTTCTGTAGAAGCAGATTTCATTTTGAATTAGACATGAAAATGAAATGATCAACTAAGGAGACAGTCAAAGTTCTCAAACTTACAATTTCCAACCAGCCACCATCCTTGTGTTTTCAATAAAATTAAGATTTCTGGACAAGTTCGAGAAAATATACAATATATCTGCAACAAAGGGATGAAAGATGAGCTTTTTTGGGTAAAAGGATAGCCACTAGTCATACCATTAGGAAGCAATTGAATCTAGATGCACATGAATCATATAAGAGCTCCCATATGCTAATCAAACTTATCAGGCCTAGGCAGAGCCGGCGGTTGGACCTTCTAAAGCCTAGGCGGATGGCCAAGACGATTAGGCAGTGGCCTCAGGAGAAAACATAATTTGTTTCTAAATAGTGATTAATATATAATTATTCATATATTTCAAAAGTAGAATACGATAAACCATCGGTAATTTTACATATAAAATAAAATTTTGTTAAATTTATTATGTGAGATCATGAAAATATAAAAGATCTATCTATATAATAAAAGCAGTTCATCAAATAACAATACTAGATTAAATCATAAACGTAAAAAAAAAAAAAAAAAAACATACTTCCTCCGTCCCATGAAAATTACAACATTTACCTTATTTGGATGTCCCATAAAAATTACAATATTTTTTAATTTGATAAGAAATAACATCAAATTAGCTACAATATACTCACTAACTCCTCTCACAACTGCTACAATAAACCATACCTTTAACATTATTCAATACAAATTCAACACACACATAAATTTCAATTCAGATCAAAACGTAGTAATTTTCGCGGGACAGAGGGAGTATATGATATACGAAGCACTCCATTCGTATATGATATACGAAGCACTCCATAATTCTTACAACACTTACTATTTTGGGTTGTCCCACAAATCTTTCAACACTTACTTTATTTCATTATTTAGAAATAATTTTATATTAAAATAACCACAATATCCCACTACACTCCACTGCCTCTTCTCTAATTCTTTTTCATCTTTTCACATTAAACCCACTATCATCATAAAAAAAAAATCACAATATACTAATCAAAATATATCAAATTCAACATACACATAAAAAATCGATCTGGGTCAAATCGTTGCAAGATATATGGGATGAAGGAGTAGTATATAAACTTATGATTTTCTATCTCACACATACGCTACATACAACTTATAGAAATATGAAATGAAACCATATACAAACTTTGCTTTTGTTTGAACATCATTGATCTTCTATCTAAAGAACATAAAAATATATATAAATATGTAACACAAATAGATTAATAAAAAGTTGAAGAAATAAATTTGTAAAAAAAAAACAAATTAATAAATGTCGAAAATGATAGATGTTAGTGAAATCGAAAAAAAAGTCTATGACAGTTAGGATCTTCCTTCGTAGTTCATATGATTTTTATGGCTCAAAAATAGGAGCAATGTGGTTTACTTTTTCCTGGACGACCTAGGCGCTTTGCTCAACCCGGGCACCTAGGCAGTGGCCTAGGCGGATTAGACATGGCCTTCGATAACACTGATGCTAATTATCATGATAAACTGGATTTTTCTTTGCTTTATGGGTTTAGAGATTGCCATGTGCACCTATAAAGGTAACAGTTCTTGTACAGTACAATCTAACTGCCAAGTTCTAATTTCAATTAACTTCCATCAATGGCTCTTCTAAGTTGGTATTTCTTCAAGTTGCACAAACATGAACTTGAGTTGCAATGATCAAATATAACAGAAACATGCACAGATCTCAATTAGCAAACTCACAACTAATACCTTGACAAGACTAGTACACTCATATTTAGTTCTGTTCAGGACACACTCTCTTATAATACCTCGATAAGACTTCCATCGTCAGTACAGGATCGTGTATTATTGTCAACCTCAATCCTCCTCCGCCCGAACACCCAATTGAAACAGATTTATTAGCTTCCTCAAAGGACTGACACTGCAACGCATATAGATGATAATGGACTCATTGGCAATCATGAATGCTTGTTCTAACAAAGAGTCTTACACGGTTAAGAATGGGCTTCCATTTTATTGATGTTTCCCCAGCTAAAGATAACCATTGTCAATTTCTAAATGCTAATATTTCTGTCTCCTTTGCCCCCTTTATATTTTTGTTTCCTCTTTTGGAAGATTAAACCGGAAAATTATCATAGTACTACTTCAAATGAACCACACCTATGACATGACAACATTCAACCAGAAGATGAAAACATGGAAGGAAGCAAAATAAAAAACCAACATTAATACTGAAGGAGGTATAAAAGTACTATGATGACCAAGTAAAAAACGGACTAACCATCTTGTGGCATAAGAGGATAATCCGAAGCACTGAGGTTTATAAACCAGTCCCAGTTCACACTCTCCCTCAACAGAATTGCAATAGCTTGCAACGTACACGCGATCATAGTCGGACCCTTATAGGTCACCAGATTGGATTTCGCCATCACTCTCACATTCTCCACCTCACTAAATACAGGATCAGCCTTCACCGACATGGTCAAATCCAACCTCTCCTTCGGCGGAGCCTCCAGATCGATATGCAACACATACTAATTCCTTGAATGGTACACTGCCTGCAGCACTCTTAACATCCTCTGGCTATCACCTTTGGTCCCTGATATCAGATACGCAAACCTGGGCAACTCCTTTCTCCTCTCCATACTCAACTCAATCGATCTCTTTATATCCGACTCGACAAAATAATCCTTCATATCCTCTAACCACTCAAACAATGGATCTTCCACCTGCATTGTCTCTACTTCATACACAGGTGTATCATACAACCTGAAACGGGCAGCTATGATCAGCAGAGCGGTGACTAGCAAGCTGATAAAGAATCGTATCATCCATTTCCTATCGCTGTATGACCTCACTGAATGCACATTCACGTTCTTCCTCGTAGCCATTGCTCTAGAAACAAAAACCTTAAGTCTTTAGGTTTACACAGGGCACTACTGATTATACGAATGATAATTCCATCATCAACTCACATTCTCTGCAATGACCACCATATTTACGCGAATATCTTCACTTTGACATGACCCAGATACAAACATACTTGTCGGATCCCCAAGAGTTTCTATTTGAACCGGATACACATCGTCTGAGGATTTGTTATAATTGAAACGATTCCCTAACAGATACTAAACCTGACCGAGTGCACATTCAAGTTCTTCTTCGTAGCCATCACTCCAGAAGAAAAACCGTAATTACTTCACTATACTGCTGAACACACCTTTGTAGCCATCACGAAACCCGAATTACTTAACAATACAGCTCAACGGACCAACCAAAGTATTCAGATTCACAATCAAACTCGGATACGAATCAATCATATTATAGTAAAAAAAAACTTCGTTCGAAGATCTTCAACAACATCAGATCACCCCACCCCAAACCCTCCACCATCTCTTCTCTCCTTCAACGAAAACACCGCTGAGCGCCGCATCGAATCCTGCTGCCTGCCTCGGATTTCTGGGCCAGTGGAGGATACAAACTCACCGATGGCGTCGGTGAACTGGAATTGGAAACCCTAGGAAATGTTAGAGTCGAAGGAAGCGATCAGTGATCAATTCGTGGAATGAGGATGTCCGGTGGCGGAGGCGGCAGCGGCGGTGTGGGTTGCCGGCGGCGAGGTGTCGGTGGTGGGTGAAGACGCCGGGAATCGGAATGGGAAAGAGAAAGGGGTGTCGTAGTCTTTTGACTAATTTTCTTTTGTCAAGGAGTGGTAGAACCCGGGCGAAGAAACATACCGAAAATTGAATTATCAAACCGAAATCGAAAAAACCAATTTGAAATTCGGGTTTTGATTTTTCGATTTTTATATACAATTTGATTTTGGTTTTGGATTTTAGAAAAATTTGATAATGAATAATTGAAATTATTTTTTTCTTGTTTTATTTTTTATTATTCATTTTTATATCTTTTCCTATATTGATTTAATTTACAAAAATATTTATTACGTATACTTAAAATTCTATTATTCTCTAAACAAAACATTTATAAATTAGTTTCTGATTTTCGACTTTTAAAACACTTGTTTTAATTTTTTTTTTACCATTAAAAATGCTATTTTTTAAGGAAGAATTCTTGATAAGTAGTTTTATGCAATTTTAATTATAGAGAAGTATCTCATTATTATTTTATTCTCATTAGGTACCCCGTAATCAATTAGGAGTTCCTTTAACCAAATATAAATATGCAATCCAAAATTCAATTATTTTTAAATACAACGACGAACCCACGACCGACCGATGACGAGAACGATGAACTGACGACGATGACGACATTGACAAATCGACAACGACGTAACACCGACGACAACGAACTAATGACGATGATTACAAACTAACGACGATGACGAATTGCCAACGACGACGATCGGACAATGAACCGATGATAACGACGAACTAAAGATGAGGACAAACAGTGCGCCCCAAAACGCATCAATTGAACAGAACCAAACTCGATGGTATTTTAATCAGCATAATCATCTTCATTTCTCCATTCAACTTTGAAATCGTAAAGGAGTAATAATAAAGACACACTATTTGGAATAATAAAAATGGACTGTTTGCAATAGTAAAGACGCACTGTTTGAAACAGTGCGCCTGAACAATGAAATAATGCGTCCCAAAAAGCATCAATTGAAGAGAGTCGAACTCGATGGTATCTTCTTCAGCATAATCATCTTCATCTTCTCCATTCAACCCAAAAATCGTAAAGGAGAAATAACAAAGACACACTGTTTGAAACAACAAAGACGCACTGTTTAAAACAATGCCCCCTTATTATTTTCCAAAAAATCAACACTGACTACAAATCGAACAATGAATTTATCACATCATCATCACAGCCACCTCCTCCAACCCATGGCCACCCTCATTCTCATCATCCATGATCTTCATTTCTCCGATGTTGCTTTCGAGGAAGGAGATAAGGAAGCGAGACCGAGCGGATTCGTTAGTGCTTTGAGTTGGTGATCGAGTTTAGGGGAAGTGGTGGCGGCGACGATGATGTCGGCACTGAAGGAGAGGTGGCAGCGGGAGGGATGACGAGAATGAACAATAGGAAGGGAAGGTGACAGGTGAGGTAGGAGAGGGGAGGAAGAGAGAAGAAAGAGTGGGGAAGTGAAATTGAATGTTTGGGGGTTTTTTTTTTCAGGTTGTTTTTTTTTCAGGTTGTATCTTTTGATAATATTTTTGAAAAAATTATATCTTAAAAAAAATTTCTATTTTAATTAACTTAATCTCCTATATGAAAAACTAATTAGTGGGGGAGGGGATGTGATAAATAGTCCCGAGCCTATTAGTCTCGTGGGCTTAAATTGTTTATATACAAATAATCTAATTTATTAACACTAGCCTCTGTTTGGTTGATGGATTAGAATACTGGATTAGACTAAATAGTTCTATCCTAAGTAATTATCTCGTCCCAAACAAATACAAGATAACAAAATAATCCCAGAATAAATAATTCAAGAACAAATAATTCCTTGACTATTTATCCCAAGATTAATATTCCCACTCAATCTCATCATAAAAAAACACACACCATATAAGTCTCAGGATTAAAACAATGTAATTTAATGTTTAAATTTTTATTTATTTGCGACGAAATAAGTGGTTAGAATGGTACTAATTAGTCTTGTTCAATGTCCAATTCTATCAAACAAATATAGGACAACATTTTATTTCATATACAAATAACCTAGTCAACTGAGCCTATAAATCCCGAGAGTAATTATCTCCCTTTCCCTGCACTAATTAATCCTTTATATGGGAGATTAAGTTAGATATAAGAGAATATTTATTCATTCTTCTTGAATTGTAAAATATTAAACAAATATGGGATAAGGGACAAAGAGGATTATTAGTCCTCCTATCCTATAATCCCCAAAACAAACACACCTGTTGAGTTATGTGAATTACTCCCTCCTTCACATAATGAATGTAACATTTTAAAATGTCAGTATTCTAACACATATTTTGATGAGTTCGATTTTTATTTCAAATCATGTTTGATTGCATAATAATTTTTATCAAATCAATGTACATAGTTTATAATGCGATTAATATTTATAACAAAGAGAACATAGTTTTAGAGTTTAAAGGGATCATATGTCAGTGATGAATAATTCAAAGGATTTTGTGCCATTTTCGCAAAGAAACAAAAAAACATAAAATAAAATCTATTTGTTTAAAGCTATCAGTCTTATTTTTCTGATTCATCATTTTAAAAAATAAAAAATTATTTCAGTCTTATTTTTCTGATTCATCATTTTAAAAAATAAAAAATTATTTCAAATAATTTGGATTTGATAATAAAAGAAGAGAATAATGAATAAACATTTGCAAAAAAAAAAAAAAACGGTGACACGCTTTCCAAGCTATGGGCCCGTCGGGTGAAAAGCGGATCATGCTCCCCTCTCTCAGTATCTTTTGGAGAAAATATACTGATAAAGTCTCTTCTCTCCCCTTGATTTGCTCCATTAGTTCTCTCTTGATCAGAATTTTTTTCATCAATTGAAAGAGAAAACCGTTCGGTTCTCTTGTACAAAAAAATGGTGTCCACCGTTTCTATCGTATTCTTATAAGAGAACCCAAAACGAAAATCAATAATCAAAACCGTATCAAACAGGGCCTGGGTTTGTTGGCTGTATAGTTTCGAACAGCTTATGTTGTTTGCAAACACCTTGAGTACAGTTCCTTCACAATTCTTGTGCTTCCGACCATGAAAGAGGGCCAATAGATACAACAATGAAGTTTCATCTAACTGCATATTCATACGTTTCGACATCCTGAAAAACTTCAGAAAATCGAAATCACGCATTAAGCATGAGATGAAACGACGTATCCTAAATCCTTATTCCAAACAACAAGAACCTCAAAACTTAGAGCACGTACATTTCAATCTAACCATTCTCGCAATACTTTAAAAAATCGATATTACACATGATTTTTCATTCTCTTAACAATCAAATTTACAATTTTAGAATAGAGCACATTTCGATATATCCAGTTCTGGGAATTATTCATCCTCCCTCTAATCTCTTTGTATGTTGAATACTGTTCTTTCCCACATAAAAGGGCAAGAAAATGAACCAAGAAATATCACAAAAAAAAGAAAATCACAAAAAATTCTCAATTGTTCTCAGTTTCTCAACATCACTAGCGTAGAATTCTTCCTCATCGCTATCCTTGCAACTCCTGTAGAAAACATATCCGATGATCGAATCAATGACGACCATAACAGAGTACATGTACGCGATCAAAGTCCCTTCGATGGCAAGGGATGACAATGTCCTGTCTCCTACATAATAACTCCTCACAATCCTGTACTGAAATAGCACCTCGACAGCCGCCAACCCAAGATTGACCTGAACAACCAATGCAAGCGCCGTCGAGGCCCTTCCCTTGATCAATACACAAGCCTTGAAAATCGACATGAATCCTACACCTTCTCCCTTCTCAATGGCCGTGATGGTGGATGCTAAGTTACATATAACAATCGTGTTTGCGAGAAGTACTGAGTAGAAAACAGCACCTAGGGAAGAAAGGAAGAGAACCCTATTGGGAGAAGATATGGATAGTCCTTCCAAGGAAGTGAAACCCAAGAACAAAATGGAGAATGAGGTTGCATTCGCCGATATCACGAGAAAAAACCCAAAAATTTGTGTCACAAGCAGAGGATTGTATAAGGAAATAAGCGACGATCTTCGTTGTTTGGTATGATCAAGGTGTCTGATAACAGATGCTTTTGCTAGGAGAAGCAAGGATAGTGTAAAGGGAATGGTGACGGCAGAGGAGGAGATTGTTTGAGACAGCTTGAGCCTGACGAGGGCGAAAAAGTCCGAGGAAGCAGGGAATCCGGCAGCATGGAAGATGGCCCGAACACGAGCATATATCATTGGAAAGAAAGGAAAAGAGTGGTGTTGGATCAATGCTTGAGATATGAGAAGTGATATTGAAAAAGGGAATGCAATAAAGGATGATACCAAGGTGAAGTATTGGTAGTGTTTCAGGAATGTATGGATTGATCTTCTCATGATCTCGCCCGTCCAAGCCATTAGGATGATCGTTTTTTCAAGGCCTCGTCGAGGTTGTGATGAAGATATGGGATGATCTATAGGCAAAAGGGTGAATGATTCTTGAATGAAAAAGGATGAGTTGAGGTTGAGGTTGGGGGTTTTGCTTGGTTTTGAATCAAGTGATGAATTGATCATTTCTTTTGAGTATGTTTTGATGAGTTTTCTTTTGCTATCAAAAGTGTTGTTGGTTGTTAGAGGTTAGGAGAAAGGGGTGTAGAATATGGTGGTGTTGGATGAATGGATTGGCTAGCTAACTAGTAATAATAATCCAAACCAACATACTAAAGCCTATAATGAGTAGTTCTATAGGTTAATATTTAGTTTATAGTTGAAAAAAAATCTGGTAGCATATCTATATAATCTTAGATCTTTCATTGTTATTTCCTTTGGTGTCAACAGTGTTTTTTTTCTATTACTATTATCCAATCAATGGCTTTAAACAATGAAAAAAATTACTGTACGTATAAGGGACATATGTTATAATCCAAACTAGCATGCTACAACTAGCTAGGTCTAGCCTTGAATTTCACTCTCTAAGCTTATAAGTAGCGATGTCGAGTTATGTATTTCTAAGTTCTCAACTTTTTTAATTTGAAATTGAAAAAGTATAAATAACATTATAGTTAAAGTAGTTACCATATACTGAACTTTTTAACTTGAGACAAAACGAGATGGATGTGGTTAAATATATTCTAATATTTTGAAAGAGAGATAGGAAGTCAAAACCATAAAATTGCCCAAATCCGATCCATCAAAATAATACGTATTGTCGTAATCATATTAAAGAAATCGATGGTTGTTTTCCAATTCCCTTGATTACTTATCTAATAATATGACTGCCTTCTTTCTTTATCTGTAATATCCGAAATTTTTTGAGAATTTAAAAATGAATATTTAACATACGTACAGTACATACGTAAATAAAGCGTAAATAAAAGACGTTAAATATAACGTCACGAATTAAAATAGCCACGTTTAAAGGTTATATATTAAAATTCAAAAAAATATTTGATTAATTAAATCAAATATGATGATGGAATATTTTGGGATGACTAGTCGAACGTGCTAATAAACATCACGAACGAATAACGTTACAACGTTATAACGTTATAAACGTTACGCGTTAGGGCTAGCGATTGTAATCCCATAAATAATGGATTATGACTCGGGAGGTCATATGTTCGTATATGGGATAAATCTATAGATGCAAATAAATTATGGATGGATTCATATTACGAAATTATGATGAATAATGGACTGAATGAGACGTATCGTGGGACGGAATGGGTTAATCTCACCCACCTCTCCCACTTTCTTCCGCTTTCCCTTGCACTCACAACTCCCACCACCATTTGCCTGCCACCACCACTCCACAACTCTTGCATTTCTCCTCTCTGGCCAGCCAACACGCCACCAGCTGCCACCATCTCCGGCCATCTCTCCTACAGCCAACGCACTCATCATCATCATCATCATCATCATCACTTGCATCACTTTATCACCATACCTTCACCACCATCGTTTTCATTATCATTATGGTGCCATAAAAGTTGGCACAGCAGCGGCAGTCGGAGGGAAGGGACAACAGCGGCAGCCCGATCAGAGATCAACAACGGATTCATCCGTGTGATCGTGTGCATAAGGAAATCAACGCGCGTTCGAGGTAACCTCACTCGTTTGAGACGCCTCTTTTATTCGTTCACACGATTTAAACATGTTCGTGCATGTGTGGGATGTGTATATGCTGTGAATAATGTGTATATAATGATTTGTATGGGATTTGATGATAAATGAGGGATCCATGGGCATCGGACGTGAGTTCTGGACGTTCTTGGTTGATGAGCAGTCGCGACCGCGACATTCTGAGTCACGCCCACGACGAAGAAAAAATTGGAATTTTGGCTGCACAGTGGCGTCGCGCCCCTGACGGAGTAGGTCGCGCCCGCGACGGGGGTTTGCGCCCGAGACGGGCCTTTGTCGCGACTGCGACTGCCGTCGTGGCCGCGAAAGCTCCAGTCACGCCCGCGACGACCTTCTGGCCATGAAAACGACAATTTCATGCATCGAACCTTAAACCTAAATCCATATTTGAGATATATAACCCATACGCATGAAAATATAATGTCAAACGTGCATATAAGATCACGTTTGACATGTGGAGGGGTATTTAGGGTCGAAATATATATACCCTCTTGGGAAATAAACTAAAGCGATCTCTGAACGATAAATAAAAAGGGAACGGGTGATGTGGAGCATAGTTACACTATCCATGTGAACTAATGAAAAGTAAACGAATAAGAAATATCGTCTCCTTGAACTGATAAGGACGACATTGACGTCCCTTTTGGATCCGTTGGATCGTTGGTCATTTTTCTTGAAATTATTGAGAAGGTCGAACATGATGTCTCTTCTTTGATCCATTGCGATCATTTATTGCATTCTTGAATAGCCTTGGTGGCTTGGATTTGAGTCATTGCACTCCAGTGTTATCCATCTGAGTCATCGTCACGGGTAAGAACTAGCTAGGGAGCGATGGGCATCCCCCATCCTCTTCGCATGCATGCAGGGCTTCTATGCCGTTGTGGCGGGGCCATGGGTTGCTCTCTGCAGGGAGGCCCAAATTATCTCAATGCAGGCAAACAATATCTCATTGAATATGCACAAGAGGTGCAAGGCGACGCACAGAGTAGGCAGGTACAAAAACAGAATCTATTCGGTAGCCCGGATGACGATTGACATCTTATTTTGTACTCTGAGTCGGTCATATCCTTGGAGTTGTCGCTTCTGAGTCAAATCATGAACCCTAATTAAATGCAAAAGAAAGGAATGACTCTTAAAAGCGATATGAAGCCATATGCAATGTAAAACGATGCTGGTTGATATGGCGTCTATATTTTCCTATATTATATAAAAATATTTTAGGGAATTTCGGCAGTCGTCATAGCCGTAGCGGAAGTTTCCTGTAATTGGGATTCATAAACCTGAGGTTGCTGAGCTTCATTAGCTCACGGTTATGTTTTTCAATTTCAGGTATACCCCCAACAGCACCCGAAGTCTCTTAATGTGAGTTTGCATGCATATAGATGAATCCACGTACTTCGGATATTATAGCAGATCTGATGTCTATATTGTTTAATGTAATTATCGATCTGCATTGTTTCTGCTCTAATGCTATAATTAAAACAGGTATTCGAAGTTGTAAGCTATGACTGTGGCTACTGTTTATAGTTTTCCTGACTTCTATACCCTTAAACCCATTCGCTTTACTTGGCCTTGTCACGAACCGGGTCCGTGACGGCATAATGCCTACGTGTCTTCCGGCACGGAGATTCGGGACGTTATAGGGTGGTATCAGGGCAGGGTTTTAGGGTTTTGGGTCAAACGCTAAGGAAACATGAAAGTTAAACAAACCAAAAATTATAGGATTGCATATGCATCGAGTGTGAAGATGTTGTTTGGGGGTGAGGATGCGAGTTTTGATAACTTCATCCTGTCAGATTGAGGAAGTACTTATATCTACATTGTATTCTCAGTAGGATGGATGCTAATGTCCTATATCAGTATTGATTATACTGTTATACATTCGTCCTATGCTTGGGGGGATGGAGTTGCTACCGATACTGGATTTCGTGGAGCACCACCTCATCCCGACGTCCATTGGGGATAATCCCATGTTCCGTCATCCCGTACTTCAGGCATGCGTCCTACTGCAGCCGCTTCCGGATACCGAGTGGTATTCCCGATATCGTGCCGCTTACACCCACCTACTGGTAGACGGCGAGCCGAACAGTCTTTACCATTGGGAGGGTCAGTGGCACATGACGTTTTGCGGAGAGATAGGGATAACTTTTCTCCACCTGTTGACACAAATACGGGGGGAGAGAGAGAGAGCAAGGTCAAGTCTACGCGCTTGGCAGGAGATTGAGGGATTCTGAGGAGCTGTACCTGATTCGACCTATCGCGGGTTACGGTCTGAAGAGAAAGAGACTGGAAGATCCTGGAATGGTACCAGTGGATGACCTTATGGAGGTGCCGATCGCCCCGCCAGTGATTCGAACAGACCCTTCAGCAGCTGGGCCCTCGACAGCTCTCTCGATAGTTTCCTTGATAGTACCCACTATAGTGGCAGGTCCCATACCAGCACCAGTGACAGTGCTAGAGTCATAGTCTATACCGATAGTTGAGGCTGAGATGGGTGCAGTAAGGGATGTAATAGCAGTGGAAGAGCCTGAGGCGCAGGCAGAACCAGAGCTAGAGGCGCAGGCAGAACCAGAACTAGAGGCGCAGGCCGATCTAGAGCCAGAGGTACAGGTTGAGCTAGGAGCAGTTGTCGATCCTAAAGAGGAGGATCCAGAGGAGGATCCTGAAGGGGAGGATCCTGAGGATGAGGAACCTGAGGAAAATCCCGAGGAGGATTTAGAGGGGATTCTAGGGGACGCTCTCGAGGGTGAACCCGAGGAGGAGGTTCTCGAGGACGACCCTGAGGAGGAAGTTCCTGAGGAGAAGGTCCCTATTATTGAGGTCCTTGGAGAAGGGGAGGATGCCGACCAGTTTGATTGGGGTTGGGACGATAATGAGGATTGGCATGATGTCGAACCTCCGATTAGTCGGGAGGTGACACCCGATGTCATGGCTGAGCTCTTCATACCTATAGTGTCGGACTCAGACTCAGATGCAGACTCAACCCCAATCCCAGCTCGGGACTTGGGTACAGATGGAGATACGGACTCCGACCCCGACTCTGCTCACGACCCCGACTTGGACTACTTTCTCGAGTCTGACAATGACTCCGACTAAGGATCAGTTCCTGGGTTATTCTAGTAATTGCAAAATACCTAAATCTGTATGTATAAATAAGCAGCTCATATGACACTATTGTGGCATTTGGGTTAGAATAAGTTAACCTATGAGGAGTTGCTTCTAGTATATTAGTAGACTCGATGAAAGGACTGTCTAATCTTGGGGTTGAATACAGTCCTTCACTCCTTTCTTTGGTGCAGCCTAAAAAAAAAAAAAAAAGAAGGCGTCTTTTGTGGTGGATGAATGGAGTGAAATCTCTTAATGTAAACTTCTTGTTTCGACATGCAAATGCTCTATCCTATTAATGGTAATGAATGTCAATGGTTGTTATACATACATGTCGTAAGAAGCAGTAAACATGTCTCAAGATGGGGCCGCGAACGAGTCACAGGAGGCTGGGAGCATGTCATCTTCGGATCTGAATACACCCCTACAGGGGACAACTAATAGTAACACGGTGCAAGATCCACCAGCCCCTAGCGCCCTTGAGCAAATGATGGGGGAACTGATCAGAGAAAGGAGGAGGGATAACCCCTCCCAAACATATGACGACGATCACTATTCCCGTCGTATCCTGGCCTACAACCCACCCCGATTTTTCGGTACGGACGATCCTGCACTATTGGAGGATTGGATCCGTGAAATGAAGAAGTTGTTTGATTTGACACAGTGCCCTGATCAGTGGAAGATACACTATACTGTTTACTACATGAAGGAAGAGGCTGATGCCTGGTGGCGTACCGTGGAAGAACGTGCCATGACACCAGGGTTTAATTGGCTACAGTTCACTGAGCTCGTCAGAAATCGGTTTTATCTAGATTTCTTGAGAGATCAGAAGGAAGAGGAATTTAAGAAGGTTTTACAACGGGACATGACCGTCTATGAATATGCTGCAGAGTTCACTAGCCTGTTGCGTTTCCAACCGCCACACTGCCATTTGGATAGGGAAAAACAGAAGCAATTCACTAAAGGGCTCAACTGGAGGATTAGGGACAAGATAACAGGGCAGAAACACACATGCTATCAGGACCTGTATGACTGCGCTGTCAGTAGTGAACGGTACTTCAATGCCAAGCATGAGTATTTTGGTCGTTCGAAAAGGAAAAGGGATGACTGACGACCAAGCGGCGGCCCATCGCATGGGGACGCTAGTAGTTCGAACTAGCAGATGGTTCCTTACAATAACTCGTCGTCAAGAAATCGAGCTGGGGGAGGAAGGTTCGGCAATCAGCGCAGACAGTCCCAAGGCTCAGGGCAGGTTCAGGAGGATTTCAGCAGTCCAGAGCTGGCACTCAGGGTAGGTCTACTACCAATATCAAATGCTATCAGTACAGAAGAATATGACATATGGCAAAGGACTGTCGCACCGCTCCATGCCACAGTTGCGGAGAGCGCGGTCACATCAGTAGGGACTGCACAAAGAGGAACGATAACCAGAGGAACACCAATCAGAAGAACAATAACCAAAGGAGTGGCAATCGAGGGAACTACACTGAGAGGTCGGTTGCTGTTGCACGCCCTCAGGTACAGATGAATATGGCAAAAACGTCCCAACAATAGCCACCCAATAACCGAGTATTCATGATGAATCCTCAGGAGGCTCAACAAAGTGGAGCTTTGTTAGATAAGGACGGCATTGACGTCCCTTTTAGATCCGTTGGATCGTTTGTCATTTTTCTTGAAATTATTGAGAAGATTGAATATGGTGTCCCTTCTTTGATCCATTGCAATCATTTGTTGCATTCTTGAATAGCCTTGGTGGCTTGGGTTTGAGTCATTGCACTCCAGTGTTATCCATCTGAGTTATCGTCACGGGTAAGAACTAGCCAGGGTGCGATGGGCATCCCCCATCCTCTTCGCATGCATGCAGCGGCTTTTACGCCGTTGTGACGGGGTCACGGGTTGCTCTCTACAGGGAGGTCCAAATTATCTCAATGCAGACAAACGATACCTCATTGAATGCGCACAAGAGGTGCAAGGCGACGCACAGAGTAAGCAGATACGAAAACAAAATCTATTGGGTAGCCCGGATGATGATTGACATCTTATTTCTGTATTTCGAGTATGTCATATCCTTGGAGTTATCACTTCTGAGTCAAGTCATGAACCCTAATTAAATGCAAAATAAAGGAATGACTCTAAAAAACAATACGAAGCCATATAAAGCAATGTAAAACGATACTGGTTGATATGGCGCCTATATTTTTCTATATTACATAAAAATATTTTAGGGACTTTCGGCGGTCGCCATAGCCGTTAGCGAAAATTTTCTGTAATTGGGATTCATACACCTGAGGTTGCTGAGTTGCATTAGCTCACGGTTATGTTTTTCAATTGCAGGTATGCCCCAACAGCGCCTGAAGGCTCTTAGTGTGAGTTTACATGCATATAGATGAATCCACGTACTTCGGATATTATGGCAGATCAGATGTTTATATTATTTAATGTAATAATCGATCTGCATTGCTTCTACTCCAATGCTGTAATTAAAACAGGTATTCGAAATTGTAAGCTATGATTGTGACTACTGTTTATAGTTTCCTTGACTTTTATACTCTTAAACCCATTCGGTTTACTTGACCTTATCACGGACCAGGTCCGTGATGGCATAACGTCCACATGTCTTCCGACACGGAGATCTGGGGCGTTACATTACCTTTCTTTCCTTTGCTCCCTAGTTCTAACATTAATTGATTAGGTTATGATAGAAAAATGAAATATATTTATCAACATATATTCATTATGAATTTCACATTTATAGGCCGTACCAAAGTGAAAACTTCCCAAGGAGATGGAGTGGGTCACCATAAGGGTCATCTAAACTTGGTTTAGAAGCAAAATGGTTTAACCACTCTCTCCTCACATGGTTGAACATATTGATAGTTTCATCACACCAAATCTCCTCACATGGTTGAACATATTGATAGTTTCATCACACCAAATCCATAATTGTTGCCCCAAATAATGGCTCTATAATATATGAACTCGATCTCGCCATTGAAGCATAAGTACCGTGGTTTTAACTTAAGATCTGAAAAAGTATTACTCTTTGAGCCGAAGACGTAACCGCTATCAACTCTTTTCCATAACACTTGAGCATCCAATGAAACAATGACTTGATTTCCACGGCGATCTTCTGAAATAGTTGGTAGTATGGACTCAAGTAGTCAAGACTCATGTCTTCTAATGTATTACTAATTTTATGTACTTATAACGACTACATATATATCGTTTTCGGTATCTAGTCATTCTATCTTTAGCATAGATGATCTTATGATACAAAATTATAGAGGTGACGGTATTCTCACAATTCAATTGTCTTTTTTGGTCTGCCCTCCTTGCTTGGGAGTGTTTGCAGAACCGCATAGATAAAATTATAGATATATCAACGCCCCTGAATAATCCGTATTGTTTATTTATCGTAATGATTCCAGATTCTCTTGATTAAATGTCTAATCTCTTTTCAGAGATAATCATAATTAATGATCATTTCACTTGATACCAAGCAACATGAAAAGGACCACGAAGCCGCTCAACTGGTCCAACAGCCGACGCAACAGCATCAAACGTTGACTCTCTATCAAACTCATTTGGACCATCTCTGCTTCTCCTGCTCCAAAATGTCAACGTTTCTCTAATGTTTTACTCGAATATCGGTCCAAAACTGCTCATCCATTGATATATTAGATGCGCATTGCGGTCTACTGATAGGCTGATAGCTATCCAAGAACAAGCAACGGACTGGGAGTACGAGTTTCTAAGAGATATCGTAAAATGGACTGAACGTTTGATATTCCAAGTACCTCGAAAGTCAATGCTGTTGATACTTGGACAAACTATTGTAAACACCACTTGTTAGGGTTTCAAATAAAAATCAACACAACATACTCATATAATGTCATCAAATCCAGGATGTGGAATTCAAAATGTATGTAGCCTAAGAATGACTGCTTATTACTGAACTAACCGTTCGTCTTGATGAATATTGAATGTTGCCGGTTGCTACTTTATATTTATTAGTGTGGCTTGCTAAAACTAGGCGTTGAGATTCCATGTCTGAGATAGGAACTACGCATACAATCCTACGATTATGATATTGCCTCCAAAGATAATTAATAGATGATGTCCAAAACCAGAGAATGTAATCTGCTGAGAGTTAAAAACATTTTAAAAAGAATTTTAACAAGATCACCAATAGATTATCTCATCTGGGTAATAGCTCATCTATTCTTAGTTTAGTCATTATCTTAATGATTTGTTAGGATGTAGGGTTTATCAACGTCGATTAGGAGGAAAACTATGGAATGATTTATAAATTAGAGAGATTCTTTCTCTTATTGTGCTATTCTTTTGGGATTGGACTCTCCTCTTAGGTTTGGGCCTAACATTTGGTGCTCTCATTAAAAGATTGGATGATATGGGCTATCTGATGCTTGATAAGGTCCGGGAGGGAATAGGCTTATCTGATGCTGTGAAGAGTCCCTGTGAAAACCGTTTAGAGTGGGTCACCACAATCGTCCGAGGACCAAAACGGAAAAGGGTTATCTGATGCTTGATAAGGGCCAGAAGAGAAGGCTTGTCTAGTAAGCAAAGAGTCCAGAATGGAGCCATTGGTGGACGTCCGGTTCTCAAGGGGTGGCAAGTGTTACAATGTGAGGTTTGCCAACATCAACTACGTGGAAAACTATGGATTGGTTTATAAGTTGGAGAGGTTCTCCCTTTTATTGGACTAGTCTTTTGAGATTGGGACTCCTCTTAGACTTTGGGCCTAACATGATCATACTTGAAATTTTGATACACGCAATGATTTTTCTATTGATTATTTTACACGATTGGTTCTTTCCCTGGCATACCTTTGATTTCGCTTACTACACATCTGGACAGTAGCCACAATTACATGTGAAGTCTATTGAGCTAAAGATGGAAAGACTCAGTTTGCAGGAAATTTGAATCAATGTAAATATTCTGAATATAAGAGAATGCGAAACCTCGAAGAAGAAAACACGACAGGGATAACAAAACAACCGAGAATATGCAAGATAAGAGCGCAACGAACAAGAAAGAAACTTGCTGAAAAGGGATTAAACCTTGTAGCAAAGAGTTATTCATCAAAGCTATTCATCTTGCTTGGAAATCATCCAGCTGAGGGAATCCAGAGATCGAAACTTCTGAATCGTCCTTCGTCTCTTTGTCAACCGTTTCACATGTTTTCTTGACTGGGATCAAAGCAACGTCGTTTCTATCATCAGGCGGTTCAAGCTGAGACGCTGCCTCTTGGAGCTGCAATGCGGACTCCAGGTTCCATAGGACGTCTCCCATTGAGGGCCTGTCAACGCCATACTCAGCCAAGCACTTCTCCGCTGCCTCAATGTACTTGTTCATCGACCCCAAGTTTATTGTTCCAACGAGATAGGGATCGATGATTGTCTCGAGCAGCCCCTTCCGGTATGATTTCATAGCCCACTCTGCCAAGTTCACTTGCTCTCTTGGCAATGCTGGATTGATAGCTGGTCTTGCACACAAGACCTCTATCAGGACTACACCAAACGAGTATACGTCGGATTTCACTGTCAGTTGCTGTCTTCTGAAGTACTCTGGGTCGAGGTACCCGAAGCTGCCCTTCACGGCCGTACTCACGTGGTTATTCTCCATGAGACCGGCTGCGGCCTTCGAGAGACCAAAGTCGGATACCTTTGCCACGAATGCATCATCGAGGAGGATGTTTGTGGTCTTGACATCACGGTGGATGATACAATGGGCTGCGCCTGTGTGGAGATAATGGAGTCCACGGGCGGAACCTATGCAGATCTCGAGCCTCTGCTTCCATGTTAAAGGAGCTTTGAGCTTGGAGCCATATAGATGCTCACGGAGCACACCATTGGCCATGTACTCATACACCAGGATCATCTCGGTTCCCTCATCACAGTATCCAACAAGGGACACAAGGTGGCGGTGTCGTAACTGTGACAGCAGTTGAATCTCGGTCTGGAACTCGTTAATGCCCTGCTCCGACTGTGGGTTTCCTCGCTTGATGGCGAGCATGGTTCCGTCCTCCTGTTTACCGAGGTACACTTTCCCGAACCCACCTACCCCGATCACTGTGCTCTCATCGAAGTGGTTAGTTGCTTCCTGCAGTTCGCTGAAGGTGAAGAACCGACCGCCTCCCGTGTTGGTGGAGAAGAAATTTATGGTGCTGCCTCTACGGGTTTCGAAGAGCTTAGATGGCTTAGAGCTGGTCTTGCTGGACAAGAAGCTCGTTTGACTTGAGGAGAGAGGAAGCAGCCATGAAGAAAAGCTGTCCATTCTCTCCCAGTCATGACGTCTCTTATGCCACCTGACAAACATCGATCCAACAAGCAACAATGTCGTCACTGCAATCGCCAACCCGATCATAGCGACCAGCTTCATCACCTTGGAGACTGGGCCGCCTATGTAGCTCCCATTCACGTTGAACAAACCATCCAAGCTTCCAGCTGAATTGCTCATCTTAATGACCTCCAAGCCATTCAAGATGGCATTTGGAACACTCATGGCCGTGCCAGAAGCAGGGCCTACCTGAACCACCACGGACCCGTTGATGATGGCCGTGGAGTTCACGACGAAGTCCTTGTAGTAGGCGGTGGCGAGTGCTTGAGTGATCGACGAGAGGTCAAGAGAAGACACACCCATCAACCCATTGACATAGACATTGAAGTATAAGTCATTCAGCACCGTGCTAACTATATCGCAGAAATGGAGCCTGACTAGATAGGAGTAGCTCGGATCAACCGGCATCTCCCATGTGAGATTAAAGTTTTGCTGGTTCGTCTCAGAGTTCGCCATCTCGGCTGCACTTGCATAAACCCAGTTAGGTGCAATGAGCGGGGTTGCTCTGCTGCTGGGGTAACTCACTAAACTGGGATTTATCCACACAGCTTGAGCCCCTTGAGGCAACGTCATGAATTCCTTGTCAGGAACCCATGTCCTTGACAAGGTATCATTAGCAGTCGACACGAAAGGCCCTCCCACATTCAACCTGTAAGAAACTTCGAACGCATAACCCAACAAGCCGCTGAATGACCCTGCCGGAGACACAGCAGAGGCCATATCCGAGATCAGATCATCCGGGGCTGACACAACTTCGATGGCATTGACAAAGGCAAAAGAGTCCTCCTTTGGTGCGAACGTGAGGGTCAACATATCTGAGGTGACATTGAGGAGGTACTCTTTAAAAACCGGGGCGAAATTTCTAACTGAGAAGTCATGGAGGAGGACAAACTCATCTGTCGTGACACGAAAAACAGCTCCTGATAGATTATATGTGCTTTGTGGCAAAGGGTAGAAGTAGAGACGAATATAGTGAAGTCCCTGCTCGGATATGGGAAACTTATACATGGCCTCAGAGGGGAAGATTCTGGCAGAGAGAAACAAAGGCAAAAATGGAGAAAGGTAAAACGGGAAGGAACCACTGTTGGCAATGTAATTGACAGTCACCATCACATCCTCATCAGCGTTGAGATATGCTGCTGAACGAGGATCCGACTCGAAGGTCCTCCTGTCGGCAAGCCTTGTATCAGCAGGCGAGCCACAACTTACGAGGATGTTATCCCGAGGACTGAACCTTGTGCCTGAGGAGAAAGAATTATCAGCTTGAGCTTTTGCCGTGATGCTGAAGTTTTCTAACAAGAGGAGGAACAGAAAGATAACAATGATTAACGAAAAGGGATGCGCCCTATCCACCCCTCGCCAGCATTCTCCCAGAGTCATCGTTCTATGTTGATGCTATGGTTTTGCAAGGCAGATAATTATCCGCTGGGCATTGCCGAAGGTGAGAATCGACTCAGGACAACATACAACAAAGGTAGGTTGAAGTTGAAGGATTGAAATGTGAACATAGACAACGAAAGGAAGGGCTGAAACAATTGTGGGTAGCAACTAAGAAGAAAACGTGCATCCATGTTATGATAAATGAAGCTTCACCAGTGTAGGAAAGTGCAGGGATGGTTCTATAATATAAAAAATCACCTGTTCTTGGCTGGCGATGAACTGCAACAGCTGACATTTGTTGAGACTGTTGACTCAGTGAAGATTGGAAGAAGTCCGCTTCGTGCTAGCTTGTCGCCTCGGGGCCAAGGGCGAGAACACTAGGGAACAAGTCAAACAGCACAAGCTCTAAGATATAAGCATTAACTTGACCCATATCTAAAGTCCGAAAAAATAACTAATGGACTATGAATGTCTAGGAGCATCATTACCTCATATGGAAACCAACACGAACATAGCCGGAATATAGAGTACCCGATACTCGGTTCATTCATACAGACTATGTGCACTAAAGCATATATGCACTAAAGCATCTCTGTTTCAAACAATAAACTCAACATAAATGGTATCCACTAGATCCTAGCTCTAACGGGATTGATGTCAAGAAATCCGACAGGAGTATCACAATGAACCTGCACTAACCCCAAACCATGAAAAAACTATTTCCAGGAGAAAAATTGCAAGGGTAAGCACAGAAACAAACTAATTCTAGAAGAAATAAGTACATTTAATTTCCCACCATGTTGAACTAGAAAGCTCAGGCAATATCAAAATGCAAGTGTTGCGTACATGTGACAACAGAACCTCGGATCCACAGTGGTCTCAGTGGATAAAAAAAATATATACGTATGATGTCCACATAAAATTAAATCGAAAATATTATTCTCAGAAGGTTGGAGATGAATGGGTATGATTAGTTACAGGTATAGTTTGCTATTGCACACGGCATCCTTGCTCTTCTTGTCTGAGGTAAAGAAGCGCACGCGTAATCCTCTGCAATGAAAACCATGAAGGTAAGAAGCAACTAGAGATTAACATAACTTCACGGTTTGACGATGATACACAATTTAGAATATGAACTATGGCGTCGCAAATCGAGAGTAACCCCTGTTAACAGCATTTTTCCATTCAATATTTTTTTCCAGTGAGTCTAAACTTGGACCTGAAGGGACTCTTGACAAGACCAAGTGGCATAGATGATCATCTGCTAAGTAAAGCGCATACAAGAAAGAGATCTATTACCTCTTTCGTATCTCTCAAGCGCAGTAGTTCTAATCTTTCTGATGGCCTCCTCTTCGACAATGTGGTCAGCTGGCCATAAATTGAATCGTAATTATGAAGGGAAAAATGGGGATATTAAGATTTAGAAACTGAATAAAGTCAGAATTGATAATCAGTGAGTGCACCAGGGAGGAAATAATTTTAATGCCTACCCAGAAACTGAACCGCTCAGGATCCTCCGGCGATGGCATCATTGCTTCCGCATTAAGGATTTCCACAAGCCTTCTTCTATCTATGAGCATTAGATAACAGTGAATTAGGCATGATTCTAGGAACAGGTTAACAAATGACAGGTGAAGTAAAAAGAACCAAAAGAGGGAAAGACTTTCTCACAACCAAGGTCACAAAGACAAACATGACCAGGATCTGCCGCATGGATAAGATCAAATCATTAAGTCAAGCTAAAGGTACCTTGGCGCGCGGCTTCTTTGGCTCTTGACATCCATGCTTGAGCATACTCTGCCGCGCTTCTTGTCAGCTCATGAAGCTGAAAGTTCACATATTAGTCCAATGATCTAGCTTTTACAATAAGGCAAACCAATGCATTCAACAAATGGAATTAGTAAATGCATTAGCAAGCTAATATTCTATAGCACCATGCAGAACTTTATGGTACATTTAGTCTCGGATGCACTGATGTAGGAAAGCCAAGAGATGTTCTGAACTTCACTAAGCTATGAGACTCTGATCAGGCCTAAGATAAAGTGAAGAGCATGTCTTAGTTCGAACTACCACTAACTGTCAAAGGTAACCAACTGAGTGCATCAAGGTCACGTGGAACTCGCACATCAAGTTTAAATAGGTGCAATGTGGGATATCACTCAAAGAGCGAATACAATGTAGATCATTACATTATAATATTTCAGCAACCAATATCACTGGAGTCTGATAGCGTTTATTATACAGTAAACATTTTCTGACGGCATTTGAATATGTATTGACTATTGATCAATAAGGTATTGTCCCGAATTAGAGTTACATATGCTGCTTTAGTTAGTAATCTTATTCTATGAATTGTATGTGGTTTGGAACGAAGGAAACAACCAATTAAATGACAAACTCACGTCTAGCTTCTCTCTTGTCCCTTCAGAAGGAAATATGTCACGTATCCATTCAACCTCTGCTACACGGTACCTGTGGAAAGATCAAGAAAGCACATAGAAAAGGTATAAACAATAAGCACCTTTTCGGGTAATGAAAACAATAAGCATCTTTGTGATCTGAAGTACGAAAGGAAGGCAATAAAGCTGTTAGTATTAACTAAATCGGTTCTTACCCATCTTGATCCCAAGAACGTAAAATACGAAATCTTCGACGACCTTCAACCTGCATTATGCGGCAACAAAACCACGCTGAATGAACTAAAATACACATCCACATGCACCAAGCACAAAAAACTAAAATAGTACATGCTGCAAGTTTAAGTCCATGATTCCAGTGTCAATCAGACACACAATACTTGGCCACTAAGTCAGTTTTCAGAAGAATTCAGCACCATACTTGGTTCTCCTTATTTCTTTAAGAGGATATTAATTCTCTATTTCAGCCTTACCACGTGACTGATTATGAAACAGAAAATTATGTCTGAACTTGTCCAATGTTGCCTTTCGTTTCTTGCTTTTTCTTCGATAGCCATTCCCATTTTTATATTATTGGGAAACAACAGTATATTGGAAACTATTTCAGGGGCCAGGTTATCCCATATCACATTTAGTCAAGAAGAACCCATACATGGGCATAAACTGGACAAAGAAACTAAGACTTGCCTCTATGTAAAAGCGACCATCAGGAAGTGGCTCACATCTGGAAAAAAGAGAACAATGTGTGAGTATATCACCGACAATACAACTTCAATAACCATTTAAAAAGGAAGAAAAGATTTACTCTGTTATCTCCACTTCACAGGCAAAGTCTGCAATATCCCCTGTTGTGGAATCAACAATAACCTACATCAATGCAGGAAAAAAAGAGTTAAATGTGTCGATATAGTTAATTGTCATGATGACTTGAAATGAGGAAAAGGGAAGGAAAAGGACCACTCATAATTATCTACCATTCCCATCCGATGGTTTCCTTCCATTATCCTCCGTACCTGCCATCAAACAAGACGAGAATGAAATAATCATGAACTGCTGAGAAACTTGAAAAAATAGCTATGTCTCTTTTCTAACACTGATTTCAACAAGGGAATAACGAGGGTCTTCCTCAATTAACTAACCGCCATAATCTGAGATTTTATGATACAATGAGATTTGATCTTAGTCTTAAGTTCCCTCCAAGAAGCTCAAATAAAACTAACGCACCTTGATGTTTAAGTAGACCATTGCCACTAAATAATACAAGGATGATCAGGGATAATGACCATTTAATACAAAAATACGACTCTTCTCCATCAAAACCAAACTGTAACCATCAGTGGATTCCCCCATGGAACCAAAAGCTACTGAAATAACCTACCCATGTGTTTTCTCAGGGAAACCAGCCACATGAACAGACTCACACACAATCAACCCTACTGTATATCTAATAGTTCACTTATAGCATAGCAGCAGTAGTGGTTTACCCTGGTCACTGTTCAAAAAATTTATAAATCCATTGTGAAACATGCTAGCCAAGTACCATCACTAGGAAAGATTTTTACCCAATAATAAAAATTTAACCCTTGTGTTCCAATATCCTGAAAACAAGACAGTAACCGCAAGATTTAATTTTGACTTTTAGTATGCCATATTCTCCGGTCTCCTAATTTCATAGTTCTGCACCAAAAATGCATTCCACAAGAAGGCAAATGTATCACAATTCTCAAGAGATAAATCAAACCACTTACCATCAATCTGTACCGAGGTTCAAAAATGTTAAGTGGAAACTTCTGGCATGGTAGCACAGCATCCATGACAAATAGAGGAATCAAATCAACACCAAGATTTGTCAAACTTTTGTGCTCCAATTTCCTTTCTGCATATTCCTCGGGGAACGTTTTCTGTATAATGTTGTTCAGTGTCACACTGGAAAAAGCCAAAAGAACAGTATACAGATTTTGAACATATGATATATTCCAATTTCAGCAAGGAGGTAAAATACTAGAATTTATTAAGAAACGCTGTCTCTTTCCAAGTTGATGTTTGAAATTTGAATAACATTAGCAAACATAAAGCTGCATTATATGCACAGGGTATCGGCAGACCATGAACCATAGGATTCCAACTAAACAAGGATGACTCAGATAGTTATCACATGCTTCTTTTACCTCTAAATCAACAACCTCAGATAATTTTGAATAAAATAAGCACATCAAACCAGTGATAATAGTAAGATAATATTGAAATTTCCTCCAGTAGGTGGCGGATAAATTTACTTCAACAAGACAGGGAGTGTATAAAGAAGAACAAGTAAACCATTGCTCATGTCATTCATGACTAATTGACTGTCTTTGATGCTCACCTGGTAGCGCACGTTCTTGGAGTGATGAACAACACTGTCCGACAAAGGGGGCATTTATTACCTATAATTTTCCATAAATAAGTTGAGCATTAGGTTACAAGCGCATGCAACCACAGAACTCATATGAAGTAAATAGAAGAACCTCACTTCGATCCATCGACTGAAATAGACATGAACGACAAAATGTGTGACCACATGGAGTTGTGATTGGATCATACAATAGCTTCAGGCAGAGCGTACAGTCGAAGTCATCTGAACGTTCTGGTTTTCCTGCATTCCTTCTTGCAGATGAACTGGAGTATGTTCTCTCCAGGATCTGAAGAAGTGTCCGTAGAGGGTTGCTATCAAAGGCAAAGGAAACTATGAAGTGATAGAATTTTGTCGAATCAGTTAGAGCACGTACAATGAAATCCAACATCTGCTGCATCTGATAAACAAAAACAGCAACTTTTTAGTAGTTACCTTAGCGGATCGATTTGAAGACCCGAGAGAATAACATCACGTGCCAATTCATACTTCTCCAACTGCACATGCACAAAAGACGATTCAATTAGAGTAGCTTAAAACAAGAAAATATAACAAACATGATGAAAATGCTTTCGCACCCGCAGGAGACATATCCTTGGAAAAAGGACAGTCCAGTTAGTATTTTCCAATATTTTCAGAACAAATTCATAAATACTATTTATTAAGTTCACATAAAAGAAAAATTCTTTTAGAAAATCATACTAGTTTCAGAGGCAGTTCAACCTAAAAGATTATTATGCCCATTTGATAAAAAGGGTGGCGAATGACCCTCAAAGGCTTTATAACGTTTATGACCTTGATTGGATGCTTAAGCAGTAATGGGTGTTCCACCACTTAAGACCAGTTACCATTTTAAGAACATCGGTGCAAATAACAACACACAAACGTATCAATTTGGGAACAACAACTAAAAAAATTTATTTAGATCAAGAGTATATTAGTGAAAGCTCAATAATAAATGTTGCCAAAGGCGAAGAACTAGATTTGCGACTACCAGAATATATCACAAAAGACTTGTATAATGGCGGAAGAAACATCTATATAACAGTGTGGTCCTCCCCCAAACTTGGGACTGCACCCCATATAAAATAAAATAAAAAATTCCAAGGCTATATTTTTACCAAGATGAGAGCATTGGCCTTCAGCAAGTACGGTTTCAGAAAATTGCTCCGTGTGCTCATCACCTTCTCCGCATCCTTCAAGGCAAGCTGAAATAATCATAGTCCTCATTATTTTACATAGATAGTTAGCCTATAACTACAGGTCACTGCTACATTGAGTGATTCCCAACAGCATAATGCTGAATCATACCTCGGCATGAATTGTGGGATCCAATCCATTCAATGGGGAATATTCAGAGGCTGAAGGAGATCTGCCTCTAAGGATTCGACTGATCCTGAAAAGTGAGAATAAAAGATGACAAGGGGAGTTAAATAAATGTCACTCCAGGCCAGAAACTATTGAATTCAATAAAATGTTCATGAGAAAGTTCAGTGTAGACATTTAAGATAAACTTCTCTGCATCATTGAAAGCATATTCCCCTTATGTATGCAGCAGCTCGATTGTCTAGAATGATGGGATCGTTAGGCTTGATGCTATTGGCTTTTGAGTAGCAATTAATAGCCTGTGGGAAAGCAGTTAACAAGTATCTTAGGAAGGCCGACAATGGACAAAGATGGTATGTTTAAATGATAGATAGATAATGCCATAATATTTCAGAGAGCATCCCAGTCAGGATATCTTCATGTTAGAATATTCATAGACATTTTAGTTCATTCATAAGAGGTATTGCGGTATTTATGCATTTCTGGATCGAACAAATTTGATGCTCTACACCGAGCATTAATGTTCGATGCTTGAATCTTCCATTTGCTATTCCTCTGTCCGCCTCCTTCTACAAAGGTTACTCCAAGTATCTACTATAAAACAGACTTCTTTTAAAGGTTTCTAAACCACTCATATACAAGTAGAAAACTGGAAATAATGGTAGTCAAAGCGGTTCACAAAGATTGCAAATCCAATGATGAAGCAATCTAACCACAAATCGCATGGAGACCACTATCAGGTCAAATTCAGTACCACTAAGCTCCTTAGATACTATCTATTAAACATCAATCAGAGAAGCCGATAGCACTCGGATAACCTTTCATCAAACCAGATTGATTACAAACATTGATGCTCTAGAACACACAACACTAATAGTCTAGCAAAAATTACAGCCCTTTCTCAGTAGTCCTACAATATATGTGCACGACATTATCAGCCATCGAATCCACACCACTTTTAAGTCTCTAGCCCTTCCCTTCAGAAACCACCCCCTCACTCTCCTCCGAAATCCAAAGCAGTGCATTCTATGATCCGATCAACACTCAGATCAAACATTCAACACCAGTTAAATTCTTCCTGACCTCAAAACCCTAACCAGATAACACAACTCAAAAGAACAATTTGCAGGTTTGCACAACTGCTGCTCTTAATTTACAGAACACGATCGAACTAACACTTCAATTACAATCTCCCTTACCTCAATACCCTAACAGCACAAAATATCATCATTTCAATTACAATCCAAAATGCAAAAAATATGTCACAATCACAGCCGCACTCCACTCACTCCATCATCATCGAAATCTATCGATCAACACCATTCACCACAATCACACAGCAATCAAACCACAACAAACACAATCAAACCCATCATCCTCTCATACTATCATGATCACAATTACCTCCTCGAGGCGGTCTTGTCGATAAGCGCTATTTCCGACCTTGACGAAATCGAACACCTGCTGAAACCTATCCCACGACATCGCCTGCTCCCCCTCGTTCGCCTAAGATAATCAACCAATTCCAAAACCACAAAATCACCATCAATCATCATGATTCACAAGCAATCAACTCGAAACCACAATCGAAGTCCGTCATACTCACCAATACGAACTCGTCGACGTCGTCGAGTCCATCGGAGAAGATTGCCGCCGCCGCCGCAGTCGACATCGCCGCTTTCGATTCGCCTCGAGATTCGATCGACGGCGTTGGATATATGAGCGCGGGGAGAAGAGAGGGGCGAGAGAAATGTGAGAATGATTTTTATTTATCCAGTTTTATGTTATTTATTTGAAAAAAATTGTGTCTTGACTTATAATTTATTATTTTTTTCGTCTATAATTTTTAAAACTTTTTATTTTGGATAAATAAATTTAAATTAGTTATTTAATAAATAATGATGAAAATTAACAAATCATATATTATTTAAAATATAATCATTAAATAAAAAAAATTAATTGGATCCATCATTAATAATAAAGATTATTTCATAATAATATTTATTTGATTATTTTCACAACACAAATATTTTTTCCTAAATAAATATATGTTTGATTCATAATTCTTAAAACCCTATTTATTTTTTATTTATGTTTTATTTTACGTTTATGGGTAATTTCGAAGCGTGTACTTGTTTGTATCCTGGGATGGATTCGCGGACCATAATGGGTCACGTGGTTCGGAGAGAGGGGAGGGATGAGGGGAGGACACGTGGAGAGGGGTGAAGGGGTTTGGTGTGGAGAGGGATAGAGGCTGCAACGGCTAGCTGCGTATGAGGAAAGGCTATGCAAGTATTGGTGGAGAATGTTAGATGTATGATCATGTAGGAAGTTTGTTCACACCGAAACTCTTCACGTGAACAGTTGGTATCTGAAAATTCCTCAAAACATGTGTTAAGTGATACTTTTTTTTCTAGATAAATTATGATGTATTGATTTGATATAATTTTTTATAAATTCATTGACTTAGGCTTCTTTTCTTATTATTCCCTTCTAAATGAGTATGAGCTATGAGTGGATAGGAGGAGGAAAAATAAAAAAAATATTAAAATTATGAGTGAGTAAAAAAATAATGATAAAAATAATATGATATAAAATATGAGTATTTTTGAGTTTTTGTTACTCAAAAACTTATCAATTTAGAACGTCATAATTTATGTGAAAGATTCATATTTAATAATATATCATAATTTATTTGGGACGAAGCGGATACTATTAAAGATCAAATATTATTTTTTTGTCCTATTAAAAATACAACAACATGTTGATGAACTTCGTTTTTAGATCTGCAATGTTCGATCATACCGCAACGTTCATCATATGAAAGTTCATAAATTGTATTGTAGCTAATGTTTCATGATAAATTTTTAATAAAACAATATTTGATCCTATCGTAACGATGATCAAAGTTTACCTCGAAAAAAACATACAGACAGACTGTTACATTTTTATTAAACAAATGAAGTATTTTTAATGGATAGAGGGAATATCTATGTAACGCCCTGACTTTTCTGTATTTTACCAGAGAAAATCACATGACATTATCGTCGTTGTGGCACACTGTCCCAACAAGGCATAATCATTTTATCCTGGTTTAGGCATAGGAACCAACTGGAATTATCATTAACTCTAAATGTTTTCCTCATTTACTTTACAAATACCTATTACACATAACCTTTGAACTCACCAATCTTCCTTAAGTCTCAGGAGTGATACTTTTACAAAATCTAGGTGAGTTATTTATGGATGCTTCCTCGTCTACTAGTGCACTCCGTCATCATACTCATTACCTGAAAGGGGAGAAAAAAAGAAAAATAAGAAAAGTTATCTTGAGTTATATGAGCTCAACAACGTGTCGACCCTCTTCTCAAAGGATATAGGAGAGATATAAAAGAGAAAAGTTTGATCAATTAGATCATTTATTCCAACACTCTGGAAATAGCATATCAGATAAACTGAACAAGTATTTAATATAAACACACAAAGTAATCAGATAATCATCAATCCAGAGAACACAACCATACCAAGCATTCCTTTTCTCCCACCATCAACTAAATATCCATCCCTGCGTATCTCATTTTCAAAATGTCCCAACAATGTTCTGGGAGCAAACCAAAACTTTGTGTACACACATTGTGAGTACTCTTTACTTTTCATTTTCATTGTATGGATTATCTAGTAGGGAGGCCAAGCCCTAACTGAAGTTCTGGGTCTCCTGCAGTGAGTATCCCGACAAACCAGAACGACCTCCTCGGGTTGATGCATGCATATAAGGTGAATACTCACAGGTATCCCCTCCTGGCCAGTTCCTTTCACAACATAGTATACCTGGTCACGGTGTAATTCCAACAACCACAATACTCGACATAGTCTCACAAACAACCACATAGTAGTCAAGTAGACACTTCATGTATTTATAGAATATTAACCATTCTAAGTAGTTACCATGCCAATCAATCATTACACTCAACATGCGTCATCACTTCACAGCACCCAGTATTAAACACATAACAGATTGCAACCATTGAATTACGTCAGTCACATTTGGTGACTATGTTCAGAGATTTTAATGCATATTATTATACTCACATGTATAATAATATACACCGTCACAACACATCAGTACATCTAAACATTATCTTCTTATTACAGCCTCCTCATACACACACTCAGCTTGTCCTTATATTTCAACGAGCAACGTCTACAGGTCCTATAACATAATAGGATACGCATATTAAGATACACCCTTTATAGATTATTAACCACATTATGGGGTTTAGCACATTCGTTAATACTTCTTGAAAAACCATCATAATGATACTATGAGGTGAAGACGAGCTTTAAATGTGCATTTGATAATGTTTTTGATACTCCATGTTATGGATTTTCTGTGTTGAATATCATTAGAAGTATTTGAAGTTATTTTGGGGTCAAAACGATCATTCATGGTCCAAAAGGTTCTGAGACAACATCCTGACCTCTGGGACGGACGCCTCGGCCTCTGTGACAAGCGTCCCGGCCTCTGGAATGAGCTTCCCAACTTCTGGAACGGATGTCTCAGATTTTGTCCAACATGACCTTTCGATACATTTAAATCTATAACTTTTTTTATATAACTCCAAAAATTATTTCATAAAATTTGGATTAAATAGACTCCATAATCTTTCCATTGAATTAAAGTTTTTCATCGTAAAGCCTAACTATAATAGCAGTTATTTAATTTAAGTTTATATTTTCTGATAGTTCAGACAGTTTGACCTTACTTCACTAATTAACTTATAACTCTCTACATACAACTCCAAATCTCAAGTCGTAAAGTGTTCTAGAAACTAAGTTTCCATATCTTTTCAATGATATAAGGCTTGTCTTATAAAGCCTATTAAGTAATTCTATATCAAGCCACAAAGTCATCCCTATAATCAATTTTTTATAGGCTATATATTCTCACGTTTTGATTTATATCTTAAATTTCACAACTCCGAATCATGATTTATCAACTTCATTTAAAACTAGACATGTGAAACTTTAACATATATTACGATCAAAATTTATAAAAGAGTGTATATTTTTTTTATAAAATTTCTAATCAAGATGATCACTTTCTCTTATTAATTGTGAAGAATCCTCGCCGTACTTACCTTGCCACCTAGCTTCTCCTCAAATTTCTCTTTCTTCTCTTCTCTTGCTTAACTCTAATCTTGTATGGTAAGGAGTTTTTTTTTTTTTTGTGAGAAGTTTTCAAGGAGAAGAGAGATTATATATATAGAAAACTAAATTAATTAAAATAATTAAATGATAAATAAGTGGATAATTGGTGGGTTATTAGTTTAATTTAGGTAGAGTAGAAATTGACATAAGAAAAAGTGCCAAAATTAGGTTTAGGTCATTTTTATATAAATATAGTATTTCCATATTAAGATCGTATTTCCCCGTATTTGCGTATTAGGGTTCTATTTCATTCTCATTTTGCATTCTTTCACTATTATATCGTCAAACGAGTCTTATAACCCCATAAAACAAATTATAATATACGATAGTTTACTATTCACGTTAATTATCGTGAAACTAAATTTTACGGAATTTTTCAAATCCTTACAATCTAAGCTGTTCATAACAGAGTAAACTCATGTATATCTTATTCTTTCTAAAGTTTGTAGAGGGCCCTTTCACTCAGCACCGTCGGATCCCTAAATTGCTATTTCTGAATGTTGGAGAGTTAATTCCTTTAGGGATCCTTTTATCACTTCACAACGTGTAACGCCCCGAAATCCGACATGTCCAGCACGTGATGTTATGTCGTCATAGACCCAGTCCATGACATGGCCAATCAAACCAAATTGGGTATAGAAGCTAAGGAAACTACCTAAACAATACAAATCATAATTCCAAATAAAAATATGCAATCCTGATTACATTA
>JAOVYX010002720.1:0-11544 GCA_035668315.1 Drosera spatulata
TCTAGAATAGTTAGAAACCTTAAGTTAGTTTAGTTGATCAGTTTTCAACTTTCTCTGTGGGATCGACCCCTACTTCCACTACTACATTTAAACTCACATTTATAGGGTGAAGTGGGATCTTATAAATATAAATTTGACGTGCTTACGACGGCACGCATCAGTAATGTTCTTACACAAAAAGAGTAAAACTTGCATACTGCTAACTAGATTCTAAGGCAAGTTCAAAACGAGAGGGGAACTGAAGTAATAAAAATTAGAAGTGATTATGCCACTGAATTTGATCAGATAGGAGTAGATGTTTACTGCAATGACCATGGTATTAAACATAACTTTTCAGCACATAGAACACCTCAACAAAATGGTGTAGAAGAAAGAAAAAAATAGGACACTTATAGAAGCTGTTAGAATAATGCTTGCTGATGCTGATTTATCAAAAAGCTTCTGGATAGAAGCATTAAACACTGCATGCTATGTTCAAAATAGGTGCCTCATACATAAGCTGTACAAGACGACCCCTTATGAACTATGGAAAGGAAAGACACCAAGTGTCAAATACTTTCATGCTTTTGGATGAAAATGCTATATACATAACAATGATAAATATTATCTAGGAAAATTTGACCCTAAGACAGACGATGAAATCTTTTTAGGGTACTCCACAACTAGTAAAGCCTTTAGAGTATATAACAAGAAAACACAAACAGTTAAGGAGTCAGTTCATGTGTCGTTTGATGAATCTGAAATATCCATGCATCTAATGTGTTTGATGAGGAATGTGCATGAATAGATGATGAACAGGATGCAGACAAGAACTCTGAAGCTGCAAAAAAGGATGAGCAGTCAGCACGCACTGAAGAGAACAATAGTGTAGCAGAGTCATAAGAGCCTACAATACAACAACAACTAGAAAACACAACCATTGATCAAGACAAAAGGAGATGGATCAAGGCACATACACAAGATGACATCATTGGAGACAAGGATGCACATGTGCAGACTAGAAGAGCAACAACCAGAGAGTGCCTGGCTGCATGCTTCATACCAGAAATGGAGCCAAAGACAATAAATGAAGCTCTAAATGATCCAACCTGGATTGATGCCATACAAGAAGAACTTAATGAGTTTCAAAGAAACGAACTATGGTATCTGGTGCCAAGACCCAAAAATTTTCCAGTTGTTGGCTGTAAGTGGGTGTTCAGGAACAAAACTGATGAAAATGGAACAGTCATCAGAAACAAAGCCAGGCTAGTGGCAAAAGGTTACTCACAAGAAGAACGAATTGATTTTGATCCTGTTGCAAGACTGGAAGCAATAAGGACGTTCCTTGCCTATGCTGAATATCAAGGATTAAAAGTCTTTCAAATGAATGTGAAGAGTGCCTTCCTCAGTGGAAAGCTATAAGAGGAGGTATATGTTGAACAACCTCCTGGTTTTGAAGACTTTGAACATCCACATTATGTCTACAGGTTAGACATGGCAATATATGGTTTAAAACAAGCTCCAAGGGCATGGTATGAAACTCTCTCAACTTTTCTATGTGAGAATAATTTTCAGACAGGAAATGTAGATACCACCCTATTTCTTAAGAAACATAAGGAACATATACTCGTAGTGCAAATTTATGTTGATGACATTATATTTGGCTGCACTAACAACAAACTATGTAAAAGATTTGCTGCATTAATGAAATCTAAATGGGAGAATTGAAGAACAGGAAGAAGAAGGGTTCACTAATCTGCATAGAAGAACAAAAGTTGCAGCAGAGTCCAGAATAGGATCTGTATAAAGGGTCTAGGTTCTTCGCCTTTAACAAGTTATATAGCTTGTAAAGGGGCTGTCTTGTACGTCAAAAACAAGAAGATAGTGAACTCACCGCTTGGATTGATTAAACTGATCACCAAGGGAAGATTGGACTAAGCTCTCGATTATCATTTGATAATGAGTGTCTGAATCAATATAAATCCTATGTCCTTTATTTGTTTTTCATTGTTTTGAATTGTTAGAACTGTTAGAAATCAATCACGACAGTAAACAGAGACAAACTCTCAAAGTTTAAGTCTCTTCTGCGGACCTCCTCAGTGGTCTACAAAGAACTTCAATGTATTGAAATCCATTATTCTGCTGTATTACACCAAAAAATTTAAACAACCTATACAACCCCCCTCTAGGTTGTACTTGTGGATCTTACATCTCATCCTATAAATCATGTTAGTCTCATCATCTCCCCTTCTTTGATGTTGTCAAAAACCTAAGTCAATCTAGTATGGGGTTTAAGCAAAATCAGTTCCAAGTCATAACACAACACATAACAATGAAAGAGAAAAGAATGTATTATATTCAAATATCAAACAAAGAAATAGAGATGTAGAAGTAGCCAGATACAAACAAGATATCAAAAGTAAGCAAACAAACCAATGCCAAATCCTAGTATCCAACTAGATAAACCCTAGAAC
This sequence comes from Drosera spatulata, assembly GCA_035668315.1. Lineage (NCBI taxonomy): Eukaryota > Viridiplantae > Streptophyta > Magnoliopsida > Caryophyllales > Droseraceae > Drosera > Drosera spatulata. The sequence goes on from JAOVYX010002720.1 coordinate 2,454, forward strand.
TCTATTCCTCCCTCTTTTTTGACAATATCAAAAAGGTTTGGGAATCCAAAGGTTTGGGTGGTTGTGAACTAGAACTAGGCTAGGAGTCTGTAATACTATTCAGAATCTTCGTAACATCCCTGAAAGTATCTGAAGCCAACTGATTCAGACTGAGCATATTCCCACTGATAGTAGTTGTATCTTCTCTCAACAACCTCATATCTTCTTTAAGTTCAAAGACCTTGTTGTTGATGGTGTAGATATCTAACTTGATAAACGAAGAATTATGCACAACGGTGTTGACTTGGCTTCTGACCTCCTCAAGTTCTATTTGCAGAATCTTCCCTATTTCCCTCTCAAGTCCGAACTCATTATCTAAGTTCTTTTCCAAGGTCATTAGACGCCCCTCAATAGAACTCAGATGCCTCATAGATTCCTCTACTTTCTATCTGACCTGGGTATTCAGCTATGTGAGTAAGTCTCTAAGTTTGAAGTCAAAGTTATCAACCTTTTCAGCAGCTTGGTTGATCTTCATCTCAGTCCGGTCTTAAGACTCTTGAATCAGAGTCTTCACCCTAGTCTCATGCTCCTGCAGCGTCTGATCAATGTTGCCTAAGAGGCTATCCAGTACCGAGTTGAGGTTATTTGAGACAAAAACTGCACCAATAAGAGTCTGTTGTCCAGTAGAAGTTGGAGAGGGGAAGTCTGTAGACACAGAGTGCTCGACTACCTCTGTATTAGCCAAACCTCTGTCAAGACTCTTGGAGTTTTCCCTAGAAAATTGTGGAAGCAATGGTGGAGGAGCAGAGTCAGCGGCAGGAGGTGGTGGTAATGATGCTGATGGCACATGAATATTTGCTTCCTCGGGGTCTGATGCCACACAGAGCTCTTGAATGCCTCCTGTTGCAATGTCAGCATCATGTTGTTGTAGCTCCTCTCTGTTGGCCTCTGATGAATGGACAGAGGTCTGTGCTATGGTCTGATCAGCGCTGTCCTCGACAGCTGTCTGTTGTTGCTGATCAGACAGGAACACATCCTCTTGATGGCTTTCTCCATCACCCCTTGGTGGCTATGTGTCATCCTCATCATCATAATTGTCATCATCATCTTTCTGGAGTCTGGAGGTGTCAGCAGCAGATTGAAAAATGTCTCGTGCTGTTGACCCCAACTCCTTCATTGAGGTCTTGGCGCTCTCAAGGAACAGGTTGCAGACCTCCGTTGGAACACTATCCATGCCATTTAACTTGCCCCCATCCTTTACGTCATGGGAGGTAGCAATGACTAGTCTGATCCCCCAGCAGGCTCCCTTTGTTGTCTCCCCTTCAAACATTCCGGCAGCCATCGCTGACCGAAATTGCTTCTTGGTCATCCCATCTGCTGGGTCAACCGCTCTCAGCGTTCCTTTCCCTTTGTGTTGCGAAGCTTCAGATCTCTGCTACCCTTCAGATGTCTGTTGAGGTTAGGCAGCGGTCTATGTAGGAACAGACGCCTGTTGAGCCTAACGATCAGACTCAATTCTTATTCTTTGAGCCCCTTGTTTGATCCTCTTTCTCCTTACCAGAGGGACATTGTCGTCTGCTTCTTCCTCTTTTTCTTCTTTTTATTCTGGTAGAGGAGGAAGGGAAGTTTGGGTAGAGGTCTGATCCTCCATCCTCTTGCTTTTTCCTTCAAAAGCCTTCCTCTTCTTGGAATATTGCTGTATAACAGAAGGCCCGGCATCAGACTTTGGAAGTCTGAAGGATATGTACTTGGTGGAGGGGGACTCAATCCTAGTGTCTCCATGCAGCTTTGAAAATACTACAACGATTACAACAATATAGCCTACAGGAGAGAGAGAGGGGGGGGGGGGTGCCTGGGCTAAGTGATCGATATTCGACTCTTATTTGAAATCTTGAACCGAACGCAACGAAATCTTATAAAGTTATAGTTCTAACTGACAGTTCTTGATTCGATTGTTGGTTGTTGAATGAACACAAAAATTCAATAAGCAGAAAATATAAAATGGAGAATGTAGAAATCTCCAAAGATGAAATCCAATCAATTAAAGATGATGATGGATTTCAGAAAATCCCCAATTGTAAAAGTCGCTTCGTCACAGGGAGAACCGAAAGTGGATGGTTCTGAACCTTGAAGCTTACAGTTGAGATGAGTTCGCAAAGAGAGTATGTGCGTTGAAGAATGAATGAAAAACTTATCTCAACCGAATCCTCCATCCGCCTTTTATAGATCCTGGATGTCGTGGAAAAATGAAATAGGTTGTACGGACATTCAGATCTTTAGTTTCTCATCTATCTTCACATCAGACCTTGATGAAATCTGTTGAATTTGTCCATGGTAAAGTCGCAGTCTGATATAGTGCTGAAGTTTGTTAGCCTTTGTCTGTTCCAATCACAGAAGTCTGATAGAGCTCCTTTGGTCCAGCACTGCAGTCTGTTGAATCTCTTCAACCCAGAAGTCTGTTATCAGAAATCATAGTCTTTTGATCTCTTTAGAACTTTGCTAAGCATATATCATAGAACTCTGAAGCATCATAATCAAAACAGTCTTCCCGGAATACAGACATACAATAAACTTTCCAATCTTCATCTGAACTCTGTTCCCTGAGCAATGAAACTCTGATACCCTAAAGTCTTCTCAGCCACTCTGATTTACTCAGTACTTCCAACGAAGTTCTTTCTCCTTCAGAACCCTGACTCTCTCAAGTGCTTCCTAGGACTATCAGATGTCTAATACTAGAGATATAGAGTCTCATAGCAGATAATATGCATAGAACATAAACAAGTATTTTGACACAACAAATCATAAATAGTGACAGACAAAGTAATCAAAGCATAAAGTCTAATTCACCTCTACATTTAGGCACAAAGTCTAATTCACCTCTTCAATCTCCCCCTATTTGATGTTGTCAAAATTTTTTTATGGATAAGCATAGGTTCTAAGTCATATTAGTTAGAACACCTTATAATTGGCACAATCACAAACATTATATCAGTAAAAAAGATGTCATATATAACTTATTAAGAAAGCATAGATATCAGACATCAAATCAGACATCAACAAAACAGATAACAGCTCTATTCTAGTCAACAACCCTTCTCATTTTTACAACTTTCTCCCACTTTTTTGTCAAAAAATCAATAGTAGGGTCCTAAGGTTTGGGTTTGGAACTGGAACTAGGTAACTGTTCTTTTAGCAATTGGAGTATCTGTAGCATTTCTATGCTTGTGTTTTGTAGTCGTCTGATCAATGTTAAGCAGATTACTGTTGTTGTTGTCTGTTTCAGAATGAAAAATCCCCAGGAAAGTCTTTAATTCCTTCAAATTATCACTGATGACTTCCATATCCGATTTGATGAAGACATTGTCAGACTTTATTTCATTAATGACCTTCTGTTGAGCTTTTCCTCTCTCTGACCCAACAGCTGCTTCATGCTCAAAGGTTTTCAGCAGCGCCATCTAACATTATTTCAGCCCTTCCAAGTGATGATTAGTGCTGACCACTTTATCTTTGATCTGTTTATTAAGATCACTGAAAGTCTGTTTGAGTCTGAAATCAAAATCAGACATCTTTTCTACAGCTGTAGCCATCTGTTGAGCCATTCGCGCTTTAGAGTCTTCAAGCATCTGCTTGATTCTCTCCTCATGAGCTTGAAGTCTGCCCTCAATCGTCTTAAAGATGCTGTCTGTTGGGGTAGACGGATTGTCTGCTATAGGAATAGTATTCTGTTCAACATCATTAGAAAGATCCGGTGAAGTGGCATCAAGTTCTTCTATGGCTTGACTTCTTGGTCTCTGTGCTTCTTTAGGAATGGTAGGAGGCACTCGAATGTCGACCTCCTCTGGATCGGGGGCATGGGGACCTTCAAGATCTGTTTGCTCATCCACAGTTGTCTGTTGCTACTGGTCTTCTCTCCTGCTGCTAGATGGAGATTCTTGAGGAAGAGTAGACGTCTGTTCAATTGACTACTCTCCCTCTGATGTCTGCCCATCCAAGCCATCACCTCCTTGAGACTGGTGATCATTGTCGTCATCATCTCCTCCTCTATTCCCTAGAGTCCTTTTGATAGCTGAGTAGAACATATCCTTTGCCATTTCACGAAACTCCGCCATCAACTTTCTGCAATACTCTTCGAATAAAATCCACGCTTCTTCAGGAACTCTGTTTACGTTGTTCAACTGACCTCTTTCTTTGTACTCTCTTGAGGCAAGGACGTTTCCATCGTCATCTGACATTGCGGTAACCAGCCTCATTCCCCATCGGCACCTTTTTCCACAGAGTTTTTTACTACTCCTGCAGCCAGTGCTCCTCTGAGTTGTTCATTGGTCATCGCTTCATTAGGGTTTAACACCTTCTTTCCTTTGCTTTTCTTGCCAGACGTGCTAGACGGCAGATCCGTTTGTTGTTATGGGGGTTATGAGGAAGATGTCTGTTTTGTTGTCTGTTTCCTGTGAACAGATGTCTGTCTCCTCTTCCTTCTGACAAGTGGCTCATCATCGAAGTCCACTTCCTCTTCTGCTGTTACTTTCTGTACTGGTTGAGCAGATCTCTTCTGCTTCTTTTGAGGTGCCCCAGCATCAGAGATTTTCTTCCTGTTCGAGGCCTGGCCATCAGACGGCCCAACTTCAGACTTCTCTTCTGTTCTATCAGATTCCTTCCTCCTGAAGGATATGTACTTGCTGGAGGGAAAAGGAACTTCGTCTTCCTTTGGTAATTTCCCTAGCTTATTGAGGTAGAAACTTATCATCCTGAGATAAGTTTTCCTTTTTGGATTGGACTTCACCTCCTCAATATTTTCCTTCCATAGATTGAGCACGATGAATGCCTAGTCTGTATTCGTTCCTGTGATGATTGCAGCAACAATCCTAAGATGTCCCCGAGCTATCTGATCAACAGCAAATCCTTGACACAGAAAATACTTCTTCACTATGACAGCCAGTTGGCCATAGTGAGCTGACAGATCTTTTACCAAAACCATTCCTGATTTCAAGGGAATATTACCCATCATTCTCTACCACCCAGTTATGAGAGTGTGGTCAGAGATACCTATGGAAGATGAAATGTTGATTTGATAGAGTCGGCATCAACTGCCATCTGCTGCCCATCAACACTCGTAACGAATTCATCACGGTCTTTTCGAACAACTCTATTATCTAGAAATTCGTTCGATCTAGAAATTACTGAGTAGTAATTCGAGTCCAGAATTCTTTATCATCTCAAGAATTCTGTTGAATTCACTACTCATACCATTGAGAGCACTAAAATTGACCGCCAATCCGGTCTGAATATTGATGTATGGTGCCATTGGTAAAGTAATTTGGTTTTGGAAATTAGGGTTTTTGGGAGTGGTTCGCTATAAGATTGTAAAGAATTCGAAGGAGTTTTCCAAAACCTAACTACTCTGTATATATATGGAAAGAGGGAAAAACTCTTCACTTCCAATGAAAGAATCTCAGCCACATAAAAATCATGAATGAAAAGACCAATCAATTTTGACACAGCAGTAAAGAGAATGTAAAACATTTTCACACACAAGAATTAGTGGTCCATATTAACTCTCTTTCTTCCTTAATCATTACTTTGTTTTCAACCAGTCTTGGACAAGACAATAAACGCATGCATTCCACATAAATTCATCCATTATAATCATTAAGTCTATCTCAACACACAACCACAAGGGTGTAATTAGACCTAGATTTATTCACATACGTAAATTCATTCATAATTGAACAATCATGCATGCATTTCATATAGACTTATATAAATTCTAAACCAAGCACACTTAAATAAATAGTAAAACATAAGAGTTACCTTTTTGATGTATATCCAGATAAGACTTCATAGGAATGAACAATTTGAAGTAATACTTCTCTTGTGAATGATCATCCAATATAATCCGACTTCGTCTCCCTTTAGTCATCACACTTCAGTATGTAGGTGTCAACAGATACCCTAGTCTTCAATACATCAGACTTCAATACATAGATGCCAACAGACATCCTACTCTTCAAGTCACTAAACCTTAGGGTATAGATGTAATCTGAAAAATTCTCAATGAAATCATTAGTAGACTAAGCCTAACCTCTTAATGAGACTAGACCCAACTTCTCACAAATGAGATTGAATCTTTTCTCATTAAGGGGCTTGGTAAAAGTAGCAGCCAATTTTCCATCAGTAGGAACAAAACATAATTTCACATCATGCTTCTGAACATGATCTCTAATGAAATGATGTCTAAAATCTATGTGCTTTGTACGAGAGTGATGTACTGGATTCTCAGATATAGCAATAGCAAAAGTATTATCACAATAAATGGGGCAATATGCCAGATTAAAACCATAATCTGATAACTGTGATCTCATCCACAGAATCTGAGCTACACAACTACCAGCAGCTATATACTCAGCTTCAGCTGTTGAAGTAGCAACAGAGTTCTATTTCTTACTAGATCATGATACTAGAGTATTACCCATGAATTGACAATTCCACTAGTACTTTTTCTATCTAACCTACATCCAGCATAGTCTGCATCAGTATATCCATGAATTCCACTAATCTGAATGTTACGATACCAGATACCTATATCTGGGGTTCCCTTCAGGTATCTGAGTATTCTCTTAACAACAATGTAGTGAGATTCCTTGGGATTTGATTGATATCTAGCACATGAACATACTGAAAACATAATATTTGATCTACTAGCAGAAAGATAGAGTAGAGATCCTATGATGCCTCTGTACTTAGTAGCATCAAACAGTTTACCTTCTACATCTTTATCTATTTTAACAAAAGTGCTCATAGGAGTTCTCATCTCAGATGCAGTTTCCATACCATATTTCCTACGTATGTCTCTCAGATATTTAGGTTGTGAAATAAAAATTCCATTTCCTAGTCGTTGTACTAGGAGGCCTAAGAAAAACTTAAGTTCCCCCATCATACTCATTTCAAAGGATAACTGCATTAATTTTGAAAACCTCCTACAAAGCTTCTGATCAGTAGATGCAAATATAATGCCATCAACATAAATCTGAACAATCAGCAAATGTTCATTATGCTTAAAAATAAAGTAGTATCCACTTTACCTCTATTAAAGCCTTTATCCAAAAGAAAAGTAGATAGCGTGTCATAGCATGCTCGTGGTTCTTGTTTTTGTCTATAGAGAGCCTTGTGTAACTTGTAGACATGGTCAGATATGTCTGGATCTTCAAATCCAGGTGGTTGTTTGACATAGACTTCTTCTTAAAGTCTCCCGTAGAGAAATGCACTCTTGACATCCATTTGATATACCTTTATTCCTATAGAAGCAGCATATGCTAAGATTATCCTGATATCTTTAAGTCTGGCGACTAGTGCAAAGGTGTCATTATAATCTATCCCTTCTTCTTGTGAATACCCTTGTGCAACCAATCTAGCCTTATTCCTGACAATGACTCCATCTTCATCCATCGTGTTCTTGAACACCCATTTAGTGCCAATAATTTGACGATCCTTGGGCATAGGAACCAGTTCCCAGACCTTTAGCCTTGTGAATTGATTCAATTCTTCTTACATGGACTCAATCTAGCTGGGATCCATCAAAGCTTCTTTGATGTTCTTGGGCTCCATTGGCGGTAGCAGATCTCGTTCTGATAGGTGCGGTGATATCTCCTATTATCAGATCAGGTGGATGCCATTTACTTAAGTAGTTTGTGCCATCTTGTCCAAGCTGAGTTGATTGAAATTATAGCTGTTCTGAGCGATCCTCCTCTTGTATATCAGATTTCTGATGAATGTTGTCTATTGAAATGTCTGTTGAGTGATCCTGAGTTGTCTATTCTTCAACAGACTCAAGTTGTCTATTGTTCATCAAACTATCCATTTGGGTCTGATTAGATCTGCGATCTTGATCATCTGTTTCTTGTACACACTCCTCATCAAATACACAGTCCTCTCTTGGTGGAGCGGGGTTAGTTTCATCAATGAAAATATGAATAGACTCTTCAATTTTTAGAGTTGACTTACTGTAAACTTTGAAAGCTCTACTTAGAACAGAATATCCTAGAAGCATACCCTCAATAGATTTGGGTTGAAATTTATGCAAGAGATACTTGTCATTGTTATGTATAAAACATTTAGACCCAAAAAATATGAAAGTATCCAACATAAGGTATCCTGCCCTTCCATAACTCACAAGGAGTCATGTTAAAGCGTTTGTTGATGAGTGATCTTTTTTGTACAAAACATGCAGTATTCACTGCTTCAGCCCAAAACCTCCTAGGTACTGAAGAATAAGCCAACGTAGTCCTAGCAGCTTCTATCAAAGTTCTGTTCTTTCGTTCAGAAACTCCATTTTGCTGGGAGTTCGAGGAGCAGAGAAATTATGTGGAATACCATAGACATCACAAAATTCCTCCATCTTGATGTGTTTGAACTCTGTCCCATGGTCACTCCTAATTTCTAAGACATTGAGGCCTTTTTCATTTTGAACTCGCCTCAAGAATCGTGTAAGGACACGATAGGTCTAATCCTTTGTGTGTAAGAAGAATACTCAAGAATATCTAGAGTAGTCATCTATAACCACTAGGATGTAGCTACTTTGTCCAAAACTAAGAGTGGCTATAGGGCAACACAGGTCCATGTGTAGGAGTTATAAGAGTCTAGTTGTAATCGGATTCCTGACACCTTTTAGGGTAGACATAGTCTGTTTACCCTTCTGATAGGCATCACAAAGTCTGTCCTTGTCAAAAGAGATATCAGATAAGTCATTTACTAAATTATGTCTCAAGAGACGATTAATATTCTTGAAATTTAGATGTGATAATCTCCTATGCCAAACCCATTTCTGAGCATCATAATCTATTGTCAACGGACATGAATCTCTGGTCAAGGGATGATGAAAGTCTACTATATAGACATTTTCATTTCTTTTACCAGTCAGCCTTATTTGGTTACTAGCAGTATCCTTAACGATACATATATTGTCTTGAAAGGTTACTTGGTGCGTGCCGTCGTAAGCACGTCAAATTTATATTTAAGAGCACCCACTTCACTCTATAAACATGGAGTTAAATGTAGTAGTGGAAGTAGAGGTCGATCCCACAGAGAAAGTTGCAACTGATCAACTAAACTAACTTAA
>JAOVYX010002721.1:0-11544 GCA_035668315.1 Drosera spatulata
TGTTTTTAGCTTTTTCAAGTATTTTTGAGTGTTTTCAGCTCATTTCAATGCCCTTTTCACAATTTTTTACGTTATTTAATGTTGTTTTTTGGTGTTTTATCCTGAGTGTTCTAAGGTCATTTAAAGGCTGTTTTTGTTGTTTCACTTGTTTTCAGGTTATTTCAGGTTGTTTTGTGGTGTTTTTAGCCCTTTCATGTGTTTTTCAGTGTTTTGAGCTTATTCCAAGGCACTTTTTGTTGTCTCTTGAGTTTTCAACTTATTTAAGGTTGTTTTATGGTGTTTTTACCACTTTTCATTTTTTTTGTCCGTTGTCAAGTGAATGGAGTTGTTCTTATGGTTTTTTTTTAGTCTTTTCAAGATATTTCAGTTGGTTTATGGTGTTTTTAGCCCTTTCAAGTGGTTTTGAGTGTTTTAATGTCATTTCAAATTTGTTTTGATAGATTCTTGCGTTTTCAAATTTTTTGAAGTTCTTTTAGGGTGCTTTTCATACATTTTTGTGTATGTTGAAGAGATTTGAGTTGTTTTTATGGTGTTTTAATCCTTTACATGTGTTTTTGAGCGTTTCAAAGTCTTTTTGAGCGTTTCAAAGTTTTTTTGAGCGTTTTCAAGGCTTTCTCATAGTTTCTTGCATTTTAAAGTTATTTGAGGTTGTTTTGTTGTGTTTTTACCCTTTTTCTGTGGTTATGAGTGTTTTAAGTTCTTTTCAAGCCTCTTTTCCTAGTTTCTTGTATTTTCAAGTTATTTGACGTTGTTTTGTGTTGCTTTTCGCCTTTTCATATGGGTTTGAGTGATTTAAGGTCATTTCAAAGCTCCTTTGATAGATGCTTGGATTTTCAAGTTATTGGAGGCTGTTTTATAACGTTTTTACCACGTTTCATTCATTTTTGTTCATTTTGCAGAGATTTGAGTTATTTTTATGGTGTTTTTAGCCTTTTGATGTGTTATTGAGTGTTTTAAGCTCATTTCAAGGGTCTTTTTGTAGTTTCTTGTGTTTTCAAGTTATTCGAGTTGTTTTTATGGTGTTCATTTCCTTTTCAAGCGTTTTTGAGTGTTTTCAGCTCATTTCAATGCTTTTTTCACAATTTTCATGTTATTCGACGTTGTTGTATGGTGTTTTTTCCACTTTTCTTTTGTTTTTGTGCTTTTTGAAGTGAATGGAAATGTTCTTATGGTGTTTTTTAGCCTTTTCCAAATATTTGAGTTGTTTTTATGGTGTTTTTAGCCTTTTCAAATTTTTTTGAGTGTTTCAAACTCATTTCAATGCTCTTTTCACAAGTTTCAACTTATTTGAGGTTTCATTATGGTGTTTTTAGCCTTTTCATGTGTTTTTGAGTGTTTTAAGGTAATTTAAAGGTTTTTTTCGTTGTTTTTTGTGTTTTCAAGTTATTTGAGGTTGTTTTGTGGTGTTTTTAGCCCTTTCATGTGTTTCTGAGTGTCTTCAGGCCATTTCAAGGCTCTTTTCATTGTTTCTTGAGTTTTCAAGTTATTTGAGGTTGTTTTATGGTGTTTTTAGTGTTTTGATGTGTTTTTGAGTGTTTTAACCTCATTTCAAGGTTCTTTCCATAGTTTCTTATGCTTTCAAGTTATTGGAGTTGTTTTTACGGAGTTTTTACCCTTTTCAAGTGTTTTTGAGTGTTTTCAGCTCATTTCAATGCTCTTTTCACAATTTTCAAGTTATTTGATGTTTTTTTGTTGGTGTTTTTATCTTTTTCATGTGTTTTTGAGTGTTTTAAGGTCATTAAAAGGCTGTTTTTGTTGTTTCATATGTTTTCAAGTTACCTGAGGTTGTTTTGTGGTGTTTTTAGCCCTTTCATGTGTTTTTGAGTGTTTTGACGTCATTTCAAGGCTCTTTTCGTTGTTTCTTGAGTTTTCAAGTTATTTGAGATTGTTTTATAGTGTTTTTACATTTTTTCATTCTTTTTTATGTGTTTTGAAGTGAATGGTGTTTTCAAGTGTTTTTGAGTGTTTTTTGCTCATTTCAAAGCTTTTTTACAATTTTTCAGTTATTTGATGTTGTTTTCTGGTGTTTTTAGCCTTTTCATTGTTTCTTGAGTTTTAAAGTTATTTGAGGTTGTTTTATGGTGTTTCTACCACTTTTCATTCTTTTTTGTGCGTTTTGAAGTGAATGGAATTGTTCTTATCGTGTTTTTAGGCTTTTCAAGTGTTTTAGAGTGTTTTAAGGTCAGTTGAAGGCTCTTTGATAAATTCTTACATTTTCAAGTTTTTTGAAATATTTCATGGTGTTTTTGGCCGTTTCATGTGTTTTGTAGTTTTTTTAATGTCATTTCAAGGCTGTTTTCGTTGTTTCTTGTATTTTCATGTTATTTGAGGATATTTTGTGGTGTTTTTAGAACTTTTATGTGGTTTTAAGTGTTTTAAGGTCGTCTCAAGTTTGTTTTGATAGATTATTGCATTTTGAATTTTGTTGATCTCCTTTTAGTTTACAAATTTCATACATTTTTGAGTGTGTGGAAGAGATTTGAGTTGTTTTTATGGTGTTTTAATCCTTTACATGTGTTTTTCAGTGTTTTAAAGTCATTTCAAGGCTTTTTTCATTGTTTCTTGCATTTTCAAATTAATTGAGGTTATTTTGTTGTGTTTTTACCCTTTTTATGTGGTTTTGAGTGTTTTAAGCTCATTTCAAGCCTCTTTTCGTAGTTTCTTGCATTTTCAAGTTATTTGAGGTTGTTTTGTGGTGCTTTTAGCCTTTATATATGGTTTTGAGTGATTTATGGTCATTTCAAGGCTCTTTTGATTGATTCTTGGATTTTTAAGTTATTTGAGACTGTTTTGTAGTGTTTTTACAACTTTTCATTCGTTTTTTGTGATTTTGATGAGATTTGAGTTGTTTTTATGGTGTTTTTAGCCTTTTGGTGTGTTTTTCAGTGTTTTAACCTCATTTCAAGGGTCTTTTCATAGTTTCTTGTGTATTAAAAGTATTTGAGTTGTTTATATATGGTTTTAGCCTTTTCATGTGTATTTGAGTGTTTTTAGCTCATTTCAAAGCTCTTTTTACAATTTTTCAATTATTTGAGGTTGTTTTTTTGGAGTTTTTAGTCTATTCATGTTTTTTTGAGTGTTTTAAGGTCATTTAAAGGCTGTTTTTGTTGTTTGGTTTATGGTGTTTTTCCCACTTTTCATTCGTTTTTATCCATTTTGAAGTGAATGGAGTTGTTCTTATGGTGTTTTTAGCCTTTTCAAGTTTTTTTGCGTGTTTATGCTCATTTTAATGCTCTATTTACAATTTTCAAGTTATTTGAGGTTGTTTTATGGTGCTTTTAGCCTTTTCGTGTGTTTTTGAGTGTTTTAAGGTTATTTAAAGGCTGTTTTTGTTGTTTCTTATATTTTTAAGTTATTTGAGGTTGTTTCTGAGTGTTTTGAGCTCATTTCAAGGCCCTTTTCGTTGTTTCTTGAGTTTTCAAGTTATTTGAGGTTGTTTTATGGTGTTTCTACTACTTTTCATTCTTTTTTGTACGTTTTGAAGTGAATCGAATTGTTCTGATCATGCTTTTAGCCTTTTCAAGTGTTTTGGAGTGTTTTAAGGTCATTTCAAGGCTCTTTTGATAGATTCTTATGTTTTCCAGTTTTTAGAGGATATTTCATTGTGTTTTTGGCCGTTTCATGTGTTTTGGAGTTTTTTAATGTCATTTCATGGCTGTTTTCGTTGTTTCTTGCATTTTCAGGTTATTTGTTGATGTTTTGTGGGGTTTTTAGTCCTTTCATGTAGTTTTGAGTGTTGTAAGATCATTTCAAGTTTGTTTTGAAAGATTCTTGCGCTTTCAATTTAGGTGATGTTCTTTTAGGGTGCTTTTACAACTTTTCATACGTTTTTGTGTATGTTGAAGAGATTTTGAGTTGTTTTTATGGTGTTTTAATCCTTTACATGTGTTTTTGAGTGTTTTAAAGTCATTTGAAAGCTTTTTTCATAGTTTCTTGCATTTTCAAGTTGTTTGAGGTTGTTTTGTTTTGTTTTTACCCTTTTATTGTGGTTTGGAGAGTTTTAAGCTCATCTCAAGCCTCTTTTCATAGTTTCTTGCATTTTCAAGTTATTTGAGGTTGTTTTGTGGTTCTTTTTGCCTTTATATATTGTTTTTCGTGATTTATGGTCATTTCAAGGCTCTTTTGATTGATTCTTGGATTTTAAAGTTATTTGAGGCTGTTTTGAAGTGTTTTTACAACTTTTCATTCCTTTTTGTGATTTTGATGAGATTTGAGTTGTTTTTATGGTGTTTTTAGCCTTTTGATGTGTTTTTCAGTGTTTTAAGCTCATTTCAAGGGTCTTTTCATAGTTTCTTGTGTTTTCAAAGTATTTGAGTTGTTTTTATGTGTTTTTAGCCTTTTCAAGTTTTTTTGAGTGTTTTTAGCTCATTTCAAAGCTCTTTTTACAATTTTTCAGTTATTTGAGGTTGTTTTTTTGGAGTTTTTAGGCTTTTCTTATGTTTTTGAGTGTTTTAAGGTCATTTAAAGGCTGTTTTTGTTGTTTCTCGAGTTTTCAAGTTATTTGAGGTTGTTTTATGGTGTTTTAAGCCCTTTTATTCTTCCTTGTTTCTTGTGTTTTCAAGTTATTTGAGGTTATTTTGGGGTTTTTTAGCCATTTCATGTGTTTTTGAGTGTTTTGAGGTCATTTCAAAGCTCTTTTCGTTGTTTTTTGAGTTTTCAAGTTATTTGAGGTTGTTTTATGGTGTTTTTTTTTTTCAATTTTCATTCGTTTTTGTGCGTTATATGGTGAATGGTGGTGTTCTTATTGTGTTTTTAGCTTTTTCCAGTTATTTGAGTTGTTTTCAGGTTGTTTTTAGCCTTACAAAGTGTTTTTGAGTGTTTTCAGCGCATTTTCAGTTGTTTGCGTTTTCAAGTTATTTCAGTAGTTTTGATGGTGTTTTTAGCCTTTTCATGTGTTTTTAGCTCATTTCAACGCTCTTTTCACAATTTTCAAGTTATTTGAGGTTATTTTATGGTGTTTTAGCCTTTCATGTGTTTTTGAGTGTTTTCGGGTCATTTGAAGGCTGTTTTTGTTGTTTCTTGTGTTTTCAAGTTATTTGAGGTTGTTTTGTGGTGTTTTTTACCGTTTAATTTTTCATTGTTTCTTGTGTTTTCAAGTTATTTGAGGTTGTTTTGTTGTGTTTTTAGCCCTTTCACGTGTTTTTGACTGTTTTGAGCTCATTTCAAGGCCCTTTTCGTTGTTTCTTGAGTTTTCAGGTTATTTGAGGTTGTTGTATGCTGTTTTTTCCACTTTTCATTCGTTTTTGTGCTTTTTGAAGTGAATGGAAATATTCTTATGGTGTTTTTAGCCTTTACAAGTGTTTTTGAGTGTTTTAAGCTCATTTCAATGCTCTTTTCACAATTTTCAACTTTATTTGAGGTTTTATTATGGTGTTTTTAGCCTTTTCATGTGTTTTAGAGTGTTTTAAGGTAAAGACTGTTTTTGTTGTTTCTTGTGTTTTCAAGTTATTTGAGGTTGTTTTGTGGTGTTTTTAGCCCTTTCATGTGTTTTGTGAGTGTTTTGAGCTCATTTCAAGGCTCTTTTTGTTGTTTCTTGAGTTTTCAAGTTATTTGAGTTTTTTTATGGTGTTTTTAAAACTTTTCATTACTTTTTGTGCGTTTTGAAGTGAATGGAGTTATTCTTATGGTGTTTTTCATTATTTCTTGAGTTTTCAAGTTATTTGAGGTTATTTTATGAGGTTTTTATCATTTTGATGTGTTTTTGAGTGTTTTAACCTAATTCCAAGGGTCTTTCCATAGTTTGTTATGCTTTCAAGCGCATTTTTAGCCTTTTCAAGTGTTTTTGAGTGTTTTCAGCTCATTTCAATGCTCTTTTCACAATTTTCAAGTTATTTGATGTTGTTTTTTTGGTGTTTTTATCCTTTTCATTTTTTTTGAGTGTTTTAAGGTCATTTAAAGGCTGTTTTCGTTGTTTCCTTTGTTTTCAAGTTATTTGCGGTTGTTTTGTGGTGCTTTTAGCCCTTTCATGTGTTTCTGAGTGTTTTGAGGTCATTTCAAGGCTCTTTTCGTTGTTTCTTGAGTTTTCAAGTCATTTGAGGTTGTTTTATGGTGTTTTTACAGCTTTTCATTCTTTTTTGTATGTTTTGAAGTGAATGGAGTTGTTCTTATTGTGTTTTTATCCTTTTCAAGTGTTTTAGAGTGTTTTAAGCTCATTTGTTGGCTCTTTTGATATATTCTTGCGTTTTCAAGTTTTTTTCGAATATTTCATGGTGTTTTTGGCCTTTTCACCTGTTTTGGAGTTTTTTAAAGTCATTTCAAGGCTCTTGTCGTTGTTTCTTCTATTTTTCAAGTTATTTGACAATGTTGTGTGGTGTTTTTAGCTCTTTCATGTGGTTTGAGTGTTTTAAGGTCATATCAAGTTTTTTTTGATAGAGTCCTACGTTTTCAATTTAGTTGATGTTCTTTTAGGGTGCTTTTACTACTTTGAATACGTTTTTGTGTATGTTGAAGAGATTTAAGTTGTTTTTATGGTGTTTTAATCCTTTACATGTGTTTTTGTTTGTTTTAAAGTCATTTCAAAGCTTTTTTTCACAGTTTCTTGCATTTTCAAGTTATTTAAGGTTGTTTTGTTGTGTTTATGCCCTTTTCATGTGGTTTTGAGTGTTTTAAGCTTATTTTCAAGGCTCTTTTAGTAGCTTCATGCATTTTCAAGTTATTTGAGGTTGTTTTGTTGTGCTTTTGGCCTTTTCATTTTGTTTTCAATGATTTAAGGTCATTTCAAGGATCTTTTGAGAGATTCTTGGATTTTCAAGTTATTTGAGGTTGTTTTATAGTGTTTTTACCACTTTTCATTCGCTTTTCTTCATTTTGAAAAGACTTGAGTTGTTTTTATGGTGTTTTTAGCCTTTTGATGTGTTTCTGAGTGTTTTAACCCCATTTCAAGGGTCTTTTCATAGTTTCTGGTGTTTTCAAGTTATTTGAGTTGGTTTTATGGTCTTTTTAGCCTTTTCAAGTGTTTTTGAGTGTTTTTAGCTCATTTGAATGCTCTTTTCACAATTTTCAAGTTATTTGAGGTGGTTTTTTTTTTTTTTTATGTTTTCAGCCTTTGCATGTGTTTTTGAGTGTTTTAAGGTCATTTAAAGGCTATTTTGAAGTTATTTGAGGTTGTTTTACGATGTGTTTAGCCCTTTTATGTGTTTTTGAGTGTTTTCACCTCATTTCAAGGCTCTTTTCGTTGTTTCTTGACTTTTTAAGTTATTTGAGGTTGTTTTATGGTTTTTTTCCCCTTCTCATTCATTTTTGTGCGTTTTGAAGTGAATGAAGTTGTTCTTATGGTGTTTTTATGGTGTTTTTAGCCTTTTAAAGTGTTTTTGAGTGTTTTAAGCTCATTTCAATGCTCTTTTCACAATTTTCACGTTATTTGAGGTTGTTTTATGGTGTTTTTAGCCTTGTCAAATGTATTTGAGTGTTTTCAGCTAATTTCAATGCTCTTTTCACAATTTTCAAGTTATTTGACGTTGTTTATGGTGTTTTTAGCCTTATCATGTGTTTTTGAGTGTTTTAAGATCATTTAAAGGCTGTTTTCGTTGTTTCTTGTGTTTGAAGTTATTTGAGGTTGTTTTGTGGTGTTTTTAGCCCTTTCATGTGTTTTTGAGTGTTTTAGGTCATTTCAAGGCTCTTTTCGTTGTTTCTTGAGTTTTCAAGTCATTTGAGGTTGTTTTGTGGTGTTTTTACCACTTTTTATTCATTTTTGTGCGTTTTGAAGTGAATGGAATTGTTCTTATGGTGTTTTCAGCGTTTTCAGGTTTTATGCTGAATTGAAGGTGTTTTTGGCCTTTTCATGTGTTTTGGAGTTTTCTAAAGTCATTTCAGGCTCTTTTTGTTGTTTCTTGCATTTTCAAGTTATTTGATGATGTTTTGTGGTGTTTTTAGCCTATTCATGGTTTTGAGTGTTTTAAGGACATTTCAAGGTTGTTTTGATAGATTCTTGCGTTTTTAATTTAGTTGAGATTCTTTTACGGTTCTTTTACAACTTCTCATACGTTCTTGTGTATGTTGATGAAATTTGAGTTGTTTTTATGGTGTTTTAATCCTTTACATGTATTTTTGAGTGTTTTAAAGTCATTTCAAGGTTTTCATAGTCACTTGCATTTTCAAGTTGTTTGAGATTGTTTTGTTGTGTTTTTACCCTTTTCATGTGGCTTTGAGTGTTTTAAGCTCATTTCAAGGCTCTTTTCGTAGTTTCTAGCATTTTCAAGTTATTTGAGGTTGTTTTGTGGTGCTTTTAGCCGTTTCATATGATTTTGAGTGAACTAAGGTCATTTCAATGCTCTTTTGACATATTCTTGAATTTTCAAGTCATTTGAGGTTGTTTTATAGTGTTTTTACCACTTTTCCTTCGTTTTTATGCATTTTGAAGAGATGTGAAGTGTTTTTATTGTGTTTTTGGCCTTTTGATTGTTTTTGAGTGTTTTAAACTCATTTCAAGGGTCTTTTCATAGTTTTTCGTGTTTTCAAGTTATTTGAGTTGTTTTTATGATGTTTTTAGCCTTTTCAAGTGTTTTCCAGTGTTTTCAGCTCATTTAATGCTCTATTCAAAATTTTCAAGTTATTTGAGGTTGTTTTATGGTGTTTTTAGCCTTTCCATGTGTTGTTGAGTGTTTGAAGATCATTTAAAATCTGTTTTCGTTGTTTCTTATGTTTTCAACTTATTTGAGGTTGTAATGTGGTGTTTTTAGCCCTTTTATGTTTGTTTGAGTGTTTTGTGGTCATTTGAACGCTTTTTTCGTTGTTTCTTGAGTTTTCAAGTTATTTGAGGTTGTTTTATGGTGTTTTTATCACTTTTCATTCGTTTTTTTGCGTTTCTATGTGAATGGAGTTGTTCTTATAGTGTTTTTTTTTTTTTTTGCCTTTTCAAGTGTTTTAGAGTGTTTCAAGATCATTTGAAGGCTCCTTTGATAGATTCTTGGATTTCCAAGTTATTTGAGGATATTTCACGGTGTTTTTGACCTTTTGATGTGTTTTGGAGTTTTTTTAAAGTAAATTCAAGTTATTTGAACATGTTTTGTGGGTTTTTTAGCCCTTTAATGTGGTTTTGAGTGTTTTAAGGTCATTTCAAGTTTTTTTTTTTTTTTGAAAGATTCTTGTGTTTTCAATTTAATTGATGTTCTTTTAGGATGCTTTTACTACTTTGCATACGTTTTTTGTGTATGTTGAAGAGATTTGAGTTGATTTTATGGTGTTTTAATCCATTACATGTGTTTTTTAATGTTTTAAAGTCATTTCAAAGCTTTTTTCATAGTTTCTTGCATTTCAAGTTATTTGAGGTTGTTTTAATGGGTTTTTTCCCTTTTCGTGTGGTTTTGAGTGTTTGAAACTCATTTCATGTTTCTTGCATTTTCAAGGTATTTTAGTTGCTTTATGGTGTTTTTAGCCCTTTCAAGTGATTTTGAGTGTTTTAATGTCAATTCAAATTTGTTTTGATAGATTCTTGCGTTTTCAAATTAGTTGATGTTCTTTTAGGGTGCTTTTACTACTTTTCATACGTTTTTCTGTATGTTGAAGAGATTGAGTTGTTTTTATGGTGTTTTAATCCTTTACATTTGTTTTTGAGCATTTAACAGTCATTTCAAGGCTTTGTCATTGTTTCTTGCATTTTAAAGTTATTTGAGGTTGTTTTGTTGTGTTGTTATCCTTTTTATGTGGTTTTAAGTGTTTGAAGCTCATTTGAGTATAAAGGTTTAAGTGTTTATAAAGTTATAAACTTTTCATGTGTTTTTGAGTATTTTGTGCTCATTTGAAGGCTCTCTTCATTGTTTCTTGAGTTTTCAAGTCATTTGAGGTTGTTTTATGGTGTTTTTATCACTTTTCATTGGTTTTTATGCGTTTTGAAGTGAATGGAGTTATTCTTATGGTGTTTTTAGCCTTTTCAAGGGTTTAGGAGTGTTTCGGACTCATTTGAAGGTTCTTTTGATAGATTCTTACGTTTTCAAGTTATATGAGGATATTTCATGGTGTTATTGGCTGTTTCATGTGTTTTGGAGTTTGTTAAAGTCATTTAAAGGCTCTTTTCATTGTTTCTACCATTTTCAAGTTATTTGTGGGTGTTTTTGTGGTGTTTTTTACCCTTTCGTGTGGTTTTTAGTGTTTTAAAATCAAAATAACCTCAAATAACTTGAAAATTTTGAAAAGAGCATTGAAATGAGCTGAAAACACTGAAAAAAGCTTGAAAAGGCAAAAAACACCATAAACACAACTCGAATAAATTTAAAACACAAGAAACTATGGAAAGACCTTTGAAATAAGCTTAAAACACTCAAAAACACATCAAATGGTTAAAAACACTATAAAAACAACTCAATTCTCTTCAAAATGAACAAAAACGAATGAAAAGTTGTAAAGTTATTTGAGTGTTTTAAGGTCAATTCAAGGCTTTTTTTTCACAGTTTCGGGCATTTTCAAGTTGTTTGAGGTTGTTTTGTTGCGTTTCTACCCTTTTCATGTGGTTTTGAGTGTTTTAAACTAATTTCAAGGCTTTTTTCGTTGTTTCTTGCATTTTCAAGTTATTTGATGTTGTTTTGTGGTGCTTTGTGCATTTTCAAGCCATCTGAGGTTTTTTTATGGAGTTTTTAGCCTTTTCAAGTGTTTTTGAGTGTTTTAAGCTCATTTCAATGCTTGTTTCGCAATTTTCAAGTCATTTGAGGTTGTTTTATGGTATTTTTAGCCTTTTCATGTGTTTTTGAGTGTTTTAAGCTCATTTAAAGGCTGTTTTCATTGTTTCTTGTGTTTTCCAGTTATTTGAGGTAGATTTATGTTGTTTTTAGCCCATTCATGTGTTTTGAGTGCTTTGAGGTATTTTCAAGGCTTTTTTCGTTGTTTCTTCAGTTTTCAAGTTATATGACGTTGTTTTATGGTGTTTTTTCCACTTTTCATTCATTTTTATGCTTTTTGAAGTGAATGTAGTTGTTCTTATGGTGTTTTTAACCTTTTCAAGTTATTTTAGTTGTTTTTATGGCATTTTTATCCTTTTAAAGTGTTTTGAGTCTTTTAAGCTCATTTCAATCCTCGTTTTACAATTTTCAAGTTATTTGAGGTTGTTTTATGGTGTTTCTAGCCTTTTCAGGTGTTTTTAAGGTCATTTAAACGCTGTTTTCGTTGTTTCTTGTGTTTTAAAGTTACTTGAGGTTCTTTTGTGGTGTTTTTAGCCCATTCATTTATTTTTGAGTATTTTGAGCTCATTTCAACGCTCTTATGATTGTATCTTGAGTTTTCAATTTATTTGAGGTTGTTTTGAAGTGAATGGAGTAGTTCTTATGGTGTTTTTAGTCTTTTCGAGTGTTTTAGAGTGTTCAAAGCTCATTTGAAGTTTCTTTTGATAGCTTCTTCCGTTTTCAAGTTATTTGAGGATATTTCATGTTGTTTTTGCCCCTTTTATGTGTTTTGGAGTTTTTTAAAGTCATTTGAAGGCTCTTTCCGTTGTTTCTTGCATTGTTAAGTTATTTGTGGATGTTTTGTGGTGTTTTTAGCTCTTTCATGTGGTTTTGAGTGTTTTAAGGTCATTTGAAGTTTGTTTTGATAGATTCTTGCGTTTTCAATTTAGTTGAT
>JAOVYX010002722.1:0-11542 GCA_035668315.1 Drosera spatulata
TTGAAGCATGATGATGTTGGTGTTGCTGTTAAGGAGCAGGCCCCTGTGCCCATGACCACCACTTCTGACAAAGCAGAACCCATGCAAGAAGCCATGTTGGTCCATGAGGATGCTGATGTCGGTGAAAAGCCGCAGGTTGGTCCAACCCCAGAGTCAGTGGCTCTCGATATTGAAGCAGAACTGTTTAAGTTGTTTGGAGGTGTGAACAAGAAATACAAGGAGAAGGGTAGGTCTCTCCTGTTCAACCTGAAAGATCGAAATAATCCAGATCTAAGAGAAAGAGTTATGTCCGGTGAGATATCTCCTGAAAGACTGTGTTCCATGACCGCAGAGGAGCTTGCTTCAAAGGAGCTCTCTCAGTGGCGAATTGCGAAAGCTGAAGAGCTTGCTCAGATGAAAGTGCTCCCTGATGTTGAGGTTGATATTAGACGTTTGGTGAAGAAAACTCATAAGGGCGATATCCAAGTGGAATTTGAGCAGGATGTTGCTTCTTCATTAGATCTTTCAAGCAATAAAAGGGATCCATTTGGGAGAAGATCGCCATCCAATGGGTCGAAATCTGAGTTTTCAGATAAAGTTCATGGTTCTGATAGAAAGAAAGATGCGAAAAGCCAACTTCACAACTCTACTAACCAGGATGATGAGTATAGGCTGACTATTCCTGCTGATGCTGCTGATATCATGCAAGGTTTGATGGAGGTTGATACACGAGATCTTCCCCCTATTTGTTCATTGCATGAGTTCATGGAGTCACTTGACAAAGAGCCCCCATTTGAGGACTTGACTACTGACTCTGGTAAGGCAGCCTCTGAGACGGGGAAGAGTAGTTTAGTGAACTCTGTGTTGGAGAACACTAGTTTAGAGGCTGTATCTCAGCCAAAGTTTGTTGAGAAAGCTTCAGAAAATCCTGTTGAGATGGAAGGGCAGAAAACGAAACAAGAGAAGTCTAAGAGCTTAAAAGTTGATGCTGGCCTGAAGCCAGCATCTGGCCAGAGAGAGCAGAAACATCCTGGTAGTAGTGTGGTAAAGGCTGAACAAATCTGGGATGGACTGCTGCAACTGAACTTATCGTCCACAGCGAGCCTTGTAGGAATTTATAAAAGGTCTGCATTTATCATAAATTCAAAATCACATCTTTCTGCTACGAGCCATTCCATAATATTCTACTCGGTATCTGGGTTAGTAATTTTGAGTGCATACAATTGTTGTGACAATTGCATTTTAGATTTTCCGGCCGTATAAGCAAGCAAGGAGTTTTCGCCTCGTTTTGGTCATCTGTTACGGTCTCGTGTCTTGGCTGGTCATGTCAATGAGAATCACTTCCGAACTCATTTCTCATGCACTGAAATTTGTGGTTATATTGAGCCCTATTATCAGGCTTGTCTAGTTACTGCTGTCTGCAAGTAAAATTCGAATAGTCGTTTTGGTGGAGCTTGTGTCATATCATGTCCTGTCCTATGTTTTTGAAAATCATACCATCTTAAGCATCATATCTGTGTCGTATGTAATTGCATCGGTGCATCACTCCTGTGCTATGGTTCTCTTTTGGTTCTTTTGATGTGCTGTAGCTACGATTTTATTTGTACAATACTAAATGGCACTTCGTTTACTCATTCTGATTTGTTCATGACTCCTTTCAGTGGTGAGAAGGCGATTACCAAAGAGTGGCTGGATCTTTTTGAAGTGAAGGGAAGAGTCAAGCTTGATGCTTTTGAAAAGTTCCTTCAGGCGCTTCCTATGTCGCGAACCCGCACAATCATGGTATCCTTTTTGCTTCTGAACCTCGCTTTTTTCTTTTTGGTTGGAGTTGGTCTTTTCTTGAATGATTCATTCTGTGCTTTAATCTTTGGATTACCAAAGATACACGAGAGTTGAGCATTTAAGGTGGGAGCTGCCTCTTGAATGGGGCCATGTGTACTCGATTGCCTAGAGAACTTGAAGCTTGGGCATCTCATTACTAGCACCATCTAGTTTTATTCTAATAGATTTCTCGCATCTAAAAACTGGAAGTAAAATTCCCTGTCACCTCAAAGCAAATTATACAGAGACTTGGGGAAAGCTTATTACATTTTCTTTTAGTAAGGGTGAGCTTTGCTCGCATGTATGTGGCAGGTTAGAGGCTGAGGTCTTTTGTGTCTTGATACTGAGGTGGGGGTTCCATCCTGCCTTTATCACTTGGGAGCTGTAGCTGAGTGTCTATGCTCAAAATACCTAAGAAAGCAAAATGTCCACTCTGATGATGCAACATGGTATACTTCATGAAGGTTTCATCATGTAGAGAAGTTGCAAGCTGCTAAGAATTGGTTTTTTCAATTTTTATGGTGTGACGGATGGAAAAGCAATACAACTCTTCGCAGGAAAGGTCTTTTGTGAGGTAAAGAACTCGGAGAGAATCGAGAGATGAGGGTGACATATGGATGATTTGTACCTAATGGGGCATATTATTCCATCAATGACTTCAGTGGCCTGAGGCTCGTCTATATTCTTGTTATACAGAAAGAACATTTCATATATTAAGTATACCTTGTCAGCTCTCAGCCTGTCATGAACTTTTGTAGAATTTTGTCTTCTTAAATGGGTATTTTGGCACCTTTGTGTTGGTTCATCCGTTCATTCTTGAAGCTGTTTCACTCGTTTCTCTTTCTTTTAGGTTGCTCACTTTGCCTTGAAAGATCATGAGGACATGACCAGTCTTCAAGAGGTAATTTATAGTTGCTCTCTGTATCACCTTCTCATTAGTCCCTGTGATTAAGTAATCCAGAGCCCGATGATCAAATCTGGTGATCTTGATGGTTTTTCTCTCTCTTTAGTTTCCAGCCGCACACAGTTTCCTGCCTCTGTAGAAGCGGCTTTACTGATCCCTTCTGTTTTACTATCAGATGGTGGATTCTTACATCATGGAATCAAGAGTCGGTTTTGCCGAGCCTGCTCCAGGGGTCGAGCTGTATCTGTGTCCTCCGCATAAGGGAACATTTGATATGCTAAGCAAGCATCTTTCAAAAAGCTACACTGTGAAATTCGATACTATCGAAAATGGCTTTATTGGTATTGTTGTATGGAGAAAAGCTCAATTAGCACCTGCAATATCCCCTAAACCTTCTGGACATCATGATAACGAGAGTGCCATAAGGCACCAGCCCTTCTCGTCTAGGAGACACCAAGAACAAATCTCGAATTCCCATGACAAATTCCCCCCTAAACCTGCACCTCCAAAGTTTGCGTCTAACCGCACTACTACTGTTGTTGACGATGAGGATGTTGTACCTCCTGGGTTTGGTCCCTCTGCTGCCCGGGAAGATGATGATCTCCCTGAGTTCAACTTTTCTGGCGGTTCGTGCCGCCCAGGGGCTGAGGGTTCTAGGCAGGTTTCAAGTCAGCCTCCGCCTTCCCGGGCACCCCCAAAGCGGGTGGATGAAATGAGGGAGCTGATAAAAAAATATGGATCAGGTGGAAACAATGTAGCTGGTGGTATAGTATTAGAGCCATGGAATGATGACGATGATATCCCAGAATGGAAACCAGAAGCCCCTCGGCAATGGGCTCAGCCAACGCCAAAGCAGACCTTTCCGAGCCATGCCCAGCACCCCCAGATACTGAACCAGCATACACTTCAGCAGCCAATACCGTTAGCAAAGTCCATGCAACCCGTTCAATCGCAGTTCCAACCGCTTCAACCGCCAATGCCTATGGCGCAGAATGGAGCACAATGGCAACAAGCACAACAATGGACTCCAGGTCCGCCGAACTTTCCTCTAAGTAACTTAGGAAATCAGCTTGCTGCTGGTCAGTTTCCGGTCTCCGGGCAGCCGGGGTGGGACTGGAAACATGATGAGAGTAGAAGTAGGAGATCATGATGTTTCTAGCTTGTGTAAATAGTTAAAGCTTAGGAGGAGCGTTGCTCCTTTTTTTTTGTAGTCAGTTCACTTCATGTTCAAGCTTTTTATCTCTGTTAGTACTGTCGTTTCATCTCGCATGCTTTTCGCTGCCAAATAATTGCTTGACAAATCAACTTGGCTGAAGACTGATGTTTCGAAGTAACGAACACGAGTACTGGACATGATTCTCATACTGAGGTACTATATGAAAATGTTTTTGGATTATGCTTATTACGAGTGTGTAGGTCAACCTTGTTCCCGTTCTGTTTATTATTGTGAGGCTTTGTCCGATAGTATGTTATTAAAATAGTGTCGACCGGTGATGTCACTCTAAAACAGTGGACTTTTGATTGAGCTAAGAAACACAAGGGAGAAGAATGATGGAAATATTATGGTACATTTCCCTCTCAGATGTTTTATATCGAGAAGGGGTATCTCGATGATTAGGGGATTATTCCCTATCATGAGCCTTGAGATTCAAAAACATCCTAAAACAGCTATTATAATTATAATCTGGATATATTTATGTACATTTATAGGATTTATAATTCGTGATATCCACTTTTTTTTTTTTTTTTTTTTTGAGTTCAAATAACAAAATATTCCATTGACAAGGTATTCTTCTTAAATGTCAGTTGCTCAATTAACAAATCTTTCCCAACCGTAGCGTTCTTTAGCCATTGCCTTCAAATTCCTTTTCCTTTCGAATTTTCTGTTTCCTGATCAACAGGAGACAAATAAGGAAAAAATCCCATAAAATTTGAAGATGAAAGGTGATCAAACCCAGAAAAGGGTATCGTTCGTCTTGTTCTTTACCTGTTGACAGGAATATTGAGGGAATTATTAGGGTTGGTGTCTTTAATCACTGAAAGAATAAGGATAGTAAACGATGGGGGTGGATTATTATGAGGTGTTGAATGTGAATCGTAGCGCAACCGATGATGATCTGAAGAAGGCGTATAGGAAGTTGGCGATGAAATGGCATCCTGATAAGAATCCCAACAACAAGAAAGAATCCGAGGCGCAATTCAAGCAAATCTCTGAAGCCTATGAAGTACTAATACGTTTTCATCCTTTTCTCCTCTTAGTTTTTCTATGATGTACTTCATTTGCCAAGATTTCTGCCTTTGAACCTGATTTCTTTATAATTTTTTTTCCATTTTGATGAATGATTTCGTTTTAGTACATCATTTTCATGGCTTATATGTGACCTTGGAGGGGTCGGGGGATAAACATACTACATTAGTTATATGAGGTCAGCTACTGACGACATCATTTTTTTTTTTTTTTTTGGTATAATGTTCACAGTTAGGTTCTCATATGTCATAGACCATTATATATAGGTTTCTTCCATTCTCCTCGTTGATCTTGCCTGAAATACATTCATAAATTATGCTCTCAAGACATACCAAACACAGATGCTGAGCTCAGCAAGCACAAATCATGATACTATCAGGAGGAAAGAACTTAATTGATATACACTTGTTTTCCAGGTCCTGAGTGATCCACAGAAGGGGGAGGTCTATGTTCAGCATGGGGAAGAAGGGTTGAAAGATATGCCGCCACCTAGTAGTGGAGGGTCTCCATTCAATAGTAGTGGCGGACGAGGATACAATCCTCGGAGCGCAGAAGACATATTCGCTGAGTTCTTTGGGAGCAGCCCTTTCAATTTCGGACCACAAAGTCGTGGGAGGTCCATGAGATACTCGGACGGCGGAGGGAGCATGTTTGGAGGAGGCGAAAACATGTTCAGGACAAGTAGCGAGGCAAGTACAGGAGGCGGGAACATGCTCAAGAAGCCGACTCCTGTCGAGACCAGGTTGCTATGCACTCTTGAGGAGCTGTATTCTGGAACAGTGAAAAAATGAGGGTCTCAAGAACTATTGTTGATCGAAATGGGTATACACATCTTCATTGCTGAAACCCATTTGAATTTACTTTTGATAATTTGGTTCCAATTCACTATCACTATCTACTGATGAAACTTCTTGATTATTGCATCCATGTGGAGTTGAACTCATCATAACCAAAGCTTGCAAGTAAATTGCGTTACGACGAAAGAAGCTCATTTTCCTTTCAAAGCAAAGCATTCTGTTCTCTATTTTCTGACCGTTTTCTTGAAATGGCTCAATCTTGTCAGGAATGATGTGCCGGAAAGTGAAATACTACTGATTGAAGTTAAACCAGGATGGAAAAGGGGTACAAAGATCACGTTCCCGGGTAAAGGGAACGAGCAGCCAAACCAGCTCCCAGCATATCTAGTTTTTGTGATCGATGAGAAGGAGCATGCCGTTTACAAGAGAGATGGAAACGACCTCATCGAGAGAAAGAGGTTGAGGCTGGCAGAAGCAACTGGAGGAACGACGGTGAATACCACCACCTTAGATGGTCGTCAACTGAGCATCCCTGTGACCGAACTCATCAAGCCTGGACATGAGGTTGTGGTTCCAAAGGAAGGGGTGCCGATTTCAAAGGAGCCTGGCAACAGAGGTGACTTGAGGATCAAGTTTGATGTCAAGTTCCCGACGAACACAACACTCGAACAAAGAGCAGTGCTGAGACGTGCTTTCGGTAGCTGAAGACTAGTGCTTACAGCTCTTCTCAATATGTTAAACGAATGCCTGAAGCCAAACATTTTCAGATATCAAGCTGCAAAGCCAGAACCTATCTCTCAATGGACAAATAATTCATGACAGAGTATCGTGACCGAGCGCCTCTAAGAGAAGGCGACTGAGACCATGAACTTAAATATAACCAGTTACCGATGTTGGAGTCTCCTAAACCGTGTTTCTCTTGCTGACTTTGTTTAACTACTGAGTGGTGCAATTGGTCTTGTGCATGAACGTCTCATACCTGTATGTTTAGTTTGCTTGCCTTTCTCCAGTGTAAACGAAACCCCATTCATTACACGTAGTTCAACATAGGCCACTAAGCATCATGGTGTAGTCTTCGAAGATCATTCAAAGTAATAAACCAGAGATGGAAAAGCAGAACTGACCAATCATGATATGAAAACCTTCAACAAATCATCAACACTCGTTACATGTACCAAACATACCTAACAAAGCATGACCAAGTATATTCATCAACCTAGCTATATTGACAATTGGAAATGATCCAGCCTTGAAATTGCACGAATGCTAACAGCGGACAGCAAAACTCAAGGCAGTGCTCCAGGCACCTTGTATTTTGACTCTCCTATCTATGGACACATTCAGAAAATGGAAGTAGCATGAGGTCAGTCAAAACTCAAGGCAGTGCTCCAGGCAGCATCTGCAGGATCCGACCGCTTGCGGGATTCATCAACCACATTTTTCACCCTTGCTGATGAAGACTCGCCCGAAAACCCAGGTTGCAGAACATCTCCAATATCCAGAGCTTCAGGAAGATTGGCCACAGGATTGTCTTCCTGCAACGACATGGTAAATTCACAAATGAGAAGAATCAGAAGGAATGGTGGCAGGCTATGTCTACACAAGGGACCTTGAAGTTCCTCAAGCATGCAAATCCGAAATAACAGCATAAACTGAAATCTACCACAAGATTTCTCAGCATGTCAAGTGAGGCTTCCAGGTCACCCATACTGGTATGATAAACCTCAAGCAGAGAATCTTTAGAGAGTCCAGGGTACATCATCTCGAGATACACTAGGTCTATTTCGCTTTGCTCATCCATTAAGATCCTGTCAGACATGCCATAAGAACTCTGAGATGAAAAACCTGGAGGCACAGCAGTCGCTTGACCCTTCAATTTTGAGTCTGCAGAGGCAGGGAGATTTCTAGTGCCATAGACATCAGAGCGAGCAGAACTTCTCAGCATATTCTCGTAAGATTGACTTGCATTGTTGGCCTCCCTCTTAGCCAGAGGAACATATGCCTGAGCATTCGGGTTCAAACTTGATCTGTTTGTCATCATCGTATTGGATACAGAGAGTTGTTCTGCAGTAAAAGCAAGCGACATGATGAGGACACATGGGGGAAAACATAAACAGCAGATAACATCTTCCAACGGCTGATATCATCACATGCTAAGTAAGATACAACAGACAGATTTCGGGCTGTGCCAAATTCTTTCCCATAGCATTGGTTATGAGGAATTCAGGAAACAAGATCAAATCTAATGCCAAAAAAAAATAAGACCATCAATGCTCTAGTTCAAAACCTCAGACACTCCATCAAACAACAAAATCTTTTTCTTTTGCACCAGATGATGTAATAATCAGTAGTTCTTTAAATATGAGATGTACCAGGTGGAACTCTCGATGGAAACAAAACCAGCAAGAACTAAATCATTTAAGTACCAGGTATGCCAAGCTACAGAAAGAGGATCCATTGTATGATTATACTACACCTAAGAAACTGCACAAGGCCAAATCAACTCTCCTACACAAGAATTACGAAAAGGGAAGGCAAATTTTGTTTTACAAATCATCCAAAAGTATGGAAGCCAACCTTGTACAGAAGACGAATATTGCAGGCCAAACATACCCCTGAAAAAGGGATGGCAGAGCAAATATAACTGAAAGATGGACTTAACAAGTGTTAGGACGTAAGCTGCTACAAGTTTCCACTCGCCACAAACAAAAAATTACCCTGATACCACTGAATATTATTAGTCCCTAATCTGATAATAATATTCAGATCCAAGGCAAGTTAAACACGATATCGCCAGGTTAAGAACCAAACATACAATCAAGAAGAATAATCCACGAGAGAACCATGGTGAAAACAAGTGCACAACCCCAAGAAGGATCAATGCTAGTAAATTCAACTTCAACACCATCCAAGAAAATCTCCGCAAGAAGAACACCCAGGAGCTAACTCATACCACGGAGATAATGACATCCATGGATGACTGTTTGAGATAACTCAACCCAACTTACACTCCACAACTTCCATAACTCTACCCTGATTATGCTCTCCCCTCAACTTCCATAACTCACATATTTTTCAATCGCCTATCCATGATCCCCACGGTAACTCGACTATGTTAACTGGACTATGGGAACTCGACTTCCAAACAGACATCAAACTCGGTAGCTCGTTTTTCCTACAGTGTTGCTTCTATTTCAATTTGCACCTCCATCTCTATCTTGAACAACGTTTCTTCCATGATCCATTCATCAGTCAACACCAGAAGTTCATTCACAACTAAGACATCAATTTCTATCAAAAAAGAAACACTGGAACTCTTGAATCGTCAACCAAGAATCAAGATCTCAAACCACAAAACAAGTCACCAACACCAACACCAAAACCTCCTCGCCACCAGCTCAACAGATCACAAAACAACCAAACCGCCAATCAAAAGACGATCAAACCAACACCAACAGCATCACCAAGAAAACCACTCCAACCACGTCATCAAACCAAAGAACAACGAATCTAAAGCATCAAACAGCATCATCGAATCGTGGCACACAAAACTTCACCAGAAATTATCGAAAAACGACCACGGAGATCGACGAGAAGTGTAACAGACGTCGTTGACGCGAGATCGAAGAATCGAGGAGAACTTACAGGGAGATGAGTAGATTAGTGAAGGAGCTTCGAAACCCTAGCAATGGCAGAGTGCGATTGCGGTTGGCGGAGAGAGAGCGAGAAGAGAAAAGTGAATATAAAAATAACATAAAATGATATTAAATAATTTAAAACCGTAAAAATGTATAAAAATAATTTTAAAGATCATAAAACTCTCAAAATCATATAAAAGTGTTAAAAACACCACATAACAACTTCAAATAACTTTAAAACGTAAAAAACTATGAAAAGAGTCTTTAAATGATTTTAAAACACTAAAAAACACATGAAAAAGTCAAAAACATTATAAAATAATTTCAAATAACTTGAAAACGTAAGATTCTATCAAAAGAACCTTTAAATGATCTTAAAACACTTAAAATTACATACAGAGGCTAAAAATACCATAAAAAGGTTTAATTAACTTGAAAACGCTAGAATCTATAAAAATAACCATGAAATGAATTTAAAACACTTGAAAAAATTAAAAACATCATAAAAACAATTCGAATAACTTGAAAACACATGAAATAACAAAAACAACCATGAAATGGCCTTAAAACAATAAAAAAAACACATGAAAAAACATCATAAAATAACCTCAAATCACTTGAAAACGTAAGAATCTATCAAAAGAGTCTTGAAATTATTTTAAAACACTAAAAACCACATGAAAAGGCTAAAAACACCTGTAAACAACCTCAAATAACTTAAAAACGTAAGAAACTACGAAATGAGTCTCGAAATGAGTTTAAAACACTCAAAACCACATGAAAAGATTAAAAACACCAAAAGACAATCTCAAATAACTTGAAGATGCAAAAAACTATGAAAAGAGTCTTGAAATCACTTTAAAACACTCAAAAACACAAATACAAACCTAAAACATCATTAAAATAACCTAAAATATCACTTTAAAACATCACTAAAATAACTTAAATCTCTTCAACACACACGAAAACGGTTAAAAAATAGTACTTCAATAATTTGAAAAAGCAAGAATCTATCAATAAAATCTTAAAATGACCTTAAAACACTCGAAAACACAGGAAAAACAACACAAATCTTTTCAAAACACACAAAAATGAATAAAATGTGATAAATACATCATAAAACAGTCTCAAATAACTTGAAAATGTAAGATCTACGAAAAGAGAATTGAAATGACATTAAAACACTCAAAAAGACATAAAAAGACTAAAAACAATCTCAAATAACTTGAAAACGCAAAAATCTATCAAAAAAATGTTGAAATGAGTTTAAAACATTCAAAAACACATGTAGAGACTTAAAACACCATAAAAAAAAAACTCAAATCTCATCAACACACATAAAACGAAATAAAAGTGATAAAAACACTGTAAAATAATCTCAATTAACTTGAAAACGTAAGAAACTGTGAAAAGAACCTTGAACGCTCGGACAGGAAATGAAGTTGAATGTATAGAATGGATGATCAAGATGAAATTGTCATATTAATGGATGACAATATTTTTATTGGAGGTTTAAAATGGATGATCAAGATGAAATTGTCATACTCTCGTCCATATTAATCATATTATTTTTTATTTGATTAATTTTTAAAAAATTATAATTTTTTATTAACATACTAGTAACAAAATATCAAATCAATCTCATCTATTATAGTACATCTATTATTTTCTTTCATAAGTGCTACAGTAAACCTCACTTTTATCAAAAAAATATTTTTTACTCATCAAAATCCACATAAATTCAACACTCGCATATATTCCCGACGTCTTTGATATAAACCATAAATAAAATGATTAATTAAAAAAAGATTTGTATATATGACATAATCTGAACAAAACTCAACAATCAATACTCCCTCCGTCTCATAAAAGATCCAATATTTTTTTTTTAAAGTCACATCAAAATTATACCACTTTCTTATCTAAAAGTTTTTTTTCATCAAAAAAATATCAAAATATGTCTATTTTTTTTATTTTATATCACATCAACTCATTCGTTACCACTTCTTGTAATACCCGAGAATTTTGGGAGTTTTGAGATGAATATATAACGTTACGATTTTAAAATAAATCGTTTGAAGGTTATATATTTAAATCTAAGAAAATATTTGATTAATTAAATCAAATATGACGATGGATTATTTTGGGAGGATTA
>JAOVYX010002723.1:0-11542 GCA_035668315.1 Drosera spatulata
AAAATATTTCCTTCATCCCATAATAATTATAACATATACGTATGTGATAATTATCAATAATTCTTACTCGTATCTTCAAAGTTATATTATACACATTCGATGTAAATATTTTGGATTATTTTACTCATTTGTCATTGAGGTCCCCTCCAATTAAAGTGCAAGAACGTTGTAAAATAGATATTGTCTATGTCGGGAATCACTTTGTTCAACTATTTCTGCATCCTCATTATCCTATACCTTCATTGAGGGACCGATAGTTATGCAGTTCGTCTTGAATTGTGGAATGAAGTGATGAATATCAATCCATGTGGTAGATAATATTTTGAAGGAACGATTGAATAAGATAAAGTTTGTATGTGTTTAAGTATTATTAATATGTATTTATTTATAATGTAATATTTTTTTTTATATTCAATATTGATCTTACTTTGTAGATATTGATGTGTAGAGTTGAAATATATATTTATTTTTAATTATTAAATATATATTAAATATTATAAACGATTTTAAATATTATAAAAAAAAATAAATTGAAAAATTAGAAAAAAAAAAGAATGGACCCAATGAAGGGGTGAAGTCAGGGGGCATTAGCCCCGCCCCATCAAAAATATTGGACCCGAAGGAGCAATGTGTTTTATGAGGAGCCAATGAAAAATTGAGAAGACCATGAAGATTTCAAGACTACAAGATTTAAATTTCGAATTTAATTAATTAGTTATTTTTAATCTCAGATATTTTACATTTCAAATCTTTTATTATTTTTATCTTTTATTTAGGAAGATATTTAGCAGACACATTGATGGATTGATCAGGCGTTCGTCTTCTAGGTTTTTTCTCTCTCACATTCTTTTTTGGGAGAGAAGAGATATTGAACCACAATAATCAGGGATTTGCTTTGGATCTATTCATCGCTTTTGGATTTACATCAAGAGGAGGCTTTGAATCTCATCTTTTCCATTCTCGTTTGGTGATAATGGGTTTAATCGCTTTCTTTTCTTGCTTGTTTTTCGTTTTCGTGTTGATGATAGAATAGATCGTATAGCAAGGATCATGTAGCTTTTTCGCGTTGATGGATTTGCTTTGGATCTATTCATCGCTTTTGGATTTACATCAAGAGGAGGCTTTGAATCTCATCTTTTCCATTCTCGTTTGGTGATAATGGGTTTAATCGCTTTCTTTTCTTGATTTATTCTGGATATTTGATGTGAAATTAGGCCCAGGTTGGTTTGGGCCTGGTTTAGACGCGGAAACCTACACGGATTAGAAACAACAAGCTCGGTTAGTCGGGCCCGAGATGAGATCCTCGGGGATCGGCTCTGATGCCTAAGTTAGTACTTTTCCGAAAATGGCTTTAGCGACTGAAATGATCGAGTTTTGATCCAAGGAGAGCTTAACTTATGGATAGTAAATGAGGATATTTATAGAATACTATTCACCCGACACTTCTAACCTCTTTAGAAGGTGTGTGACTTAACCATCCATGGAGTGCCACTTGACCTTTTGTAATAGGCTCTTGGCTTAATGATGTTGGACATTTTATTGGGCCATTAGCCCATAGGTTCTTCATATGTTTAGCACCAACACTTGTCCCCCAAGTCCCGAGTTGGAGAGTCCAGCTCGGGAGCTCAGTGAGGTCAGGACTTTGGCCTTCGGACCTTTGATCCCTTCTAATCTTTTGGACCTTCGGCCTTTATTTCGGGGGCTTGATTGATTGACTTGACATTCCTCGAGGATTTGACCGAGTTGAGCCTTATTCCTTCGAAAGCAGATAAGGTTGAAGGTTCGACCGAGTTGAGCCTTATCCATTTGGGAATGGATAAGGTTGAATCCCAACCGATTTTGGAACCTGGAGTTGTCAATGATGGATGAACTCCAAACGTCACATTTGAAGCGACAGCTAGCATTGATAGCGACATCATAATGGCGGAATTGTAGTGTCTCATCAATCAGTGCCCGGATCCCTAGGTGACGTGACAGTCCTTGAGTGGTGGGCTCCTGGTTTTCCCGTCAAAGGTTGTTGGACCTTTGGGCCTTTCCGTCAAAAGCCCACACGGGGAGGTGGTCCATCCCCTATTCAAGGGGATGATCCCTCCCCCTTTTCTTCCCTTCGCTCCTGAACTCGGTCTGCTTCCGAACTCAGTCTGCTCCGGAACTCGGTCTTCTCTGACGAACTTGGGACCTTTTCACTCTCCCGAATCTTTTTTTTTCTTTTTCAAGGTAACGATGGATTCTTGAACCACTAGAGAGGATTCCAAGGAGCGTGTTCCCCTTTATATGAGACCTAAGCTTTTGAGGGTTCCCCAGGACATTGATGATTCCAGCCTATATACCCCGTCTATCCCAGAAAGAGGGGGCGTCTTCGCCTTCTTTGAATACGGAGGGGGCGGAGTCCCGACCTGGGAAAGTTGAGTCATCGTCTCACTCTGAGGACGAGTCTATTCCCATAAGGGCGACGGTTTCTGGGACTGATCCCGAGGCGGTTCGTGAAGTCAGTCCTTCTGAGCCGGTTCCTGAAGTTGGTCCTTCAAGGCCTGCCCCCAAGCGAAGTCGGGTAGACCCTAGGCGTCCCAACGAGTGTGCCACCTCCCATACTGTCACCTCGGCCCTTCTCCTCTCGGATGCCTACCGAGTTGGAAAACTCTTCGAGTTCTACCTTCCTCGGAGGAAGCATAGAATCCTTTCTTCTTTCGACCCCGAGTTCCTCCCTTTCTACACTGACACTCTGGATGGGGGGTTCGGTTCCCCATCTATCCCTTCATAGAGTCGGTCTTTCTCTTCATGGGTCTCCCTCCTTTCCAGTTCATACCTAATGTGGTGTGACAGATCACCATATTTTATCTCGTTGCCCTCAAGGTCGGGATCCCCGAGTTGGTCATTTCTCCTTGGTTCTTCTTCAACTTTTTTCACATTAGTCAAAATAGGACTGGGTGGTTGAGCATGGCCTCTTTCCCCTACCTTAAGCTTGTGAAGAAAATTAGTGATGAGCATAAGGGGTGAAAGTCCAGGTTCCTCCTGGCAGATCGTAAGGACGGGCTTGCTTGGTCCTTCCGGAGTCGGTGGATCGATAACCCGAACATCAAGGCCTTAAAGAGGCATGAGATGAGTAACATCGAGACGGAGGCTTACAACCTCCTGATGGAGTGGAAGAAGACCCCGGAGGGAAAGGAGATGTTCCTCTGCGGGGACATCCTGACAGAGGAGGAGCTGGTAAACCACGGCTTCGGTGGGTCCCAACCTTTTTTTATTTTTCTTTCTTCTGAACTCAGGGAAATTTCTGACCGACTTCCTTCCTTCTCTCTATCTTGTACCTCACAAGAAGATGGTTTCTATTGCCCAGTTGAAGGCGAAGAGGGCGGCCAAATGCCCAACTCCCGAGACGGCCCCCCAGGCTCCTTCCCTTGCTGAACCGAAGGCCTGAGTTGAGGAGGCCCGAGCCGAGGGTGGCACCGAGCCGAGAGATGGAGCTCCCACTGTAGGAGCTGCTGCTGGTCCGAGGGCTAAACGCTTTAAGAGGACGGTGTAGAGGTCCTTGACGGGGGACATTCTCGAGTCCTCGGCTCAGGAGGGAGCTTGGGAACCGTTTGAGGAGGCTCTCGAGGTGCCTCCACTAAACTCCTGTCCTCCCACCGGCGGTACTCCGATGTCGATGGCCGGCATGTCCGAGGTGGATATTTATCAGATTATGGGGGCCAGGAAAGCCTCCATTGAGCCCCTCGGAGGAATCATCGACACCACCTCCTTTTCCCCCGCGCGTTGCTATCGACCTTATTAGTATTGCGTGCCGGGAATATCCTACCATGCTCCCGACTTCAATGCTCGGAAGGTTATGCTCAGCATGGTCCTCCCCAAGGACAGGGAGGAGTATGCTAAACAGGGTCGGGTGGATTTTGCCCGGCAGACGTATAATGATCTTTTTGCGTAAATGTCTTGTTTCTGTTCCTTTCTTTTGCTTTCCCGACTTCCTGAGTATTGATTCCCGACTTTCTAAGTATTGACCGGGACTCGTCGATCTTTGTAGGCAGTGTCCCGATGCAGCGAGTTGGCCCACTACTGGGAGACGTCGTCCAAGACGGCAAACCAGATGAGGGCTGAGCTCCGAGCCTCCAAGTCGACAAAGGAGGAGGCCGAGTCCCTACTCGCTGCTGCCCAATTGAGGGTGGCTGGTCAAGAGAAGACCATCAAAGAGCTGACAATCGTCCTTTCTGCTCGGGACGATGAGATCAAGGGCCTCAGGGTGAAGGTGGCGGAGTTGGACAAGGGGTACCACGACCTTGACGAATTGCTGAAGTCGGCCAAGGTCGGCTTCCATGCTCAAAAGGGGAAGATCAAGGCCAAGTGTACTGAGAAGGGCTTTAACCTGGGCCGTGAGATGGCCTTCAAGGAGATTTTTGATTTTGAGGAGGCCAACTTCGTAACTTCGGGGGAGAAGAAGCTCTTATTCGAGCTCCCCTTTACCGAGCTCATCTCTTGCCCGAGCCGATAGGTGGAGAAAGGGCGCGCCTTTATGGAGGAGAAGAAGCAGGCCTGGAAGCTGCCGAGAGGGAGAGAGAGACGATTGAGGTCTCCTCCGATGAAGACGAAGCTGGCGCCTCAGGGCCACCCGAGCAGAACTTAGTATAGCCTAGAGTTTAGGAACTTGGGCCCTCGGGGTCTGTCCCGAGGTCCGACCCTTTGTACCCTTTGCATTAATCAATGAATTGGCTTTTTCTTGACTTGGTGTGCCTTTCATTCCTGCTGTCAAGTTTCATTGAACTTTTGGCAGTATTTTAGGACAAACCACCGAGTACCGATTTGACTTTATTGAATCAAAAAGATTGCAAGTTACAAGTCGGGTTATATGACTTCTTCAGAATCTAATCCTGACTTTATAGGCTTCCCAACTTGGGTTCCCTTTAGTCATTCTGCTGACTTTCTAGGCTTCCCGAGTTGGGTTCCCTTTGTGGCCAATTTCCTGACTTTTCAGGCTTCCGAAGTTGGGTTTTCTTTGTGGCCAATTCCCTAACTTTTTATGCTTCCAGAGTTGAGTTTCCTTTGTAGCCAATCATGGATAGTAGAATTTGAGGTCGTCCCCGTTGAAGGTCCTTGACAGTGGGTGCCCATTGAGTCTGGAGATCTTATATGCCCCCCGAGCTAACACAGCACAAACTCGGTAGGGTTCTTCCCACTTGTCGGCGAGTTTTCCTCCAATTTGGTGAACTTCGAACTCGGCCCTTCTAAACACCTGGCTCCCAAGTTCGAGGCATCTTTTTCGAACTCCTTTGTTGAAGTACCGAGATACCTTTTGTTGGTGAGCTCGAGTTTTGGTCAGTACGGCTTCCCTTTTCTTTCCGATGAGGTCGAGCTCTTCCCTTATTACGTGCGGGTTCCATTTTGATAGGAAACCCATCACTCTTCGGCTCGGATGTTCGATCTCGACCGGGATCCCCGCTTTTATCCCGAAGGCTAAGGCGTATGCGAATTCTCCTGTGGACCTTTTTGGGGTCGTTCTGTACGCCCATAGGGCTCCTGGGAGTTCCTCGACCCATCTTCCTTTTGTTTCGGTTAGTGTTCTGAACAGAGCCTTATTTATGTCTTTGTTGATGGCCTCAACCTGACCATTGGATTGTGGGTATTTGAGTGAGACAAACCTCTGCACGATTCCGTGCTTCGAACAGAACTCTGCGCAGCCTTTGCCCGTGAACTGGGTTCCGTTGTCTGAGATCAGAACTCGGGACACCCCGAGCCGGTAGACCACTGATCTCCAAACGAAGTCTGCTGCTACTCGGTCCGTTATCTTTGACACCGCCTCGGCTTTGGCCCACTTCGTGAAGTATTCCACAGCCATAATTACAAATTTTCTCTGTCCCGTCGTCAGGGGGAAAGAACCCAAGATGTCGATTCCCCACTGTTCTAATGGTCACGGGGCTTCTATTGTAGTGAGCTCGGAGGTGCGGGCCTGGATGAGGTCGACGGTTCGTTGACATCGGTCGCAGAGTTTCACGAGCTCGGCAGAGTCTGTGCGCAGAGTTGGCCAGTAGTTCCCTTGCCTTAGGCGTTTGTGAGCTAGGATTCGGCTTCCATGGTGGTTTCCACAGTCTCCTCCATGTAACTCGACCAGTATGACTAAGTCTTCTTCTCTGATCATACACTTGAGAAGACTGGGAATATGAATAATTGTTTAATGTCATGATTTTAGCATATGATTAGGTCGGCGTGGCTTAAACAAACAAGTTACATGATCGGGTTTATCTTTCTAAAATTTATGTAAAGGCATGATCGAAGTGTTAAATGTGTTATGTGTGATTATTGTATATGCTTTCTATGCTATTTATTCCCTGAATATGTGTTATATATCATAAATCATATTATGCGGGAAATCGGGATTTAAGAAACACTACAACAAACATAATAACAAACTAAAGGTAACCGAACAAGTCCGTTGTCGTCGATAAGATCGTATAGTGGATCCTTCGGGATCGGTTCTTTAGTTCTACGAGTGTTCAAAGCGGACTTGACTGGGCCAGACATTAAATCTAGTTAGTAAGAGAACAAGTGTGGTTCTTTTCGTATGCGCAGCGACAAGAGGTCGTAGGCCAGAACATCTGGTGATTGGGTGTAAGACTGCCCTCTGCAGGGGAACCTGCGGCGTGTAAGTGAGGATTTAGTAAACCGAAATACACGCAAGAGATATAGTGATTTTGGGCCGCAAACCTAAATCATGCGTAATGTTTATGAAAAACATAAACACTTTCACAAAAGACAACAGGTTTTCAAATGATTTCGTGAATGATATGTGATTGAGAATTTGACCCAGATCAGTGTCTATATCACAAAATTCTCTCTTTTTTTTTCTCCTCATTGAGTTCTATCATTCATGTCAGGACACAGACTTGCGATTGTTAAGTAAGTAAAAGGCTATAAAAGAAAACAAAACCGTATAAGCTATTATTACGTGCATTGTTTAATATGGCATCCATATTTTTCTATGGCTACTAGAAAATATTTCACAGGTACTCATCGATCGTCATAGTCGGAGGAGTACCCTACGAATCGAATACATATACCTTTGATTGCTGAGCTTTTGGCTCACGGTTATGTGTTTTATTTGCAAATTCACCACAGGGCAATACTAAAGCGATAGAGTGAGATTTTATGCATATAGTTATTTACATCGTTGTTCAACATGTATTAAATACTCCATGAAATAATTTGGTTGGGAACCACTTATAGGCAATAGAACAATGTAATGTAATTGGGTTTGCATAATATCATCTGGGTTTATAATGGTAATGATTTGGTAACTTTCGTTAACTTCTATACCTGCAAACCCGTTTGGGTTGGTTGACCTTATTATAGATTGAGTCTACGACAAAATAACGTTACGTGTCGGACATATTGGATTTCGGGAAGTTACAGCTCAGGAGACAATAAGGCCCGTTGTTATGTTTGACGCTGGACAACAAGAGAGGACCGACATTAAGACCTGGAGTATGGATGGGGCTGGACACTACATAACTTGGTGGAAAAATTCTATATCTCTGGGCTCTCAAGAGAATTGGTGAAAATCCATGTCGCTCCCACCATGGTGAAAATTCCACAAAGAAGTGTGGTGAAAATTCCAAATATTTGATAGCCCCAAGATGATGGGTAAGATAAACCCATGGATTTAGGCTAAAGGGGAGTAAGTTGGTGATGTGGATAGACTCACACATAAGGAAGAGATAGTTGAGATATGTGGCGAGTTAATAGTTACCTACATCGACCATGAAGAAAAAAAAAACGAAGTAGTTTATATATATGAACAGTTCATAACCTACGACTCTAAGTTTTTGGGTTGAGAGATGGGCCCAATTTTAGTCTTCGATTGTCCTCTTGGACTTTCCTTTTGAATCCCTACACAAGGCACCTTGTCCACCTGAGGCATTAGAGAGTTATACACTTCTTTCACTGGCACAACCTCCCCCAACCTGCTTTCCAAGCTATATCATTTTGGTTCTTTATTCTAGAAAATAGCTTCTTTATACCCAACCATGAGACATTTTAGGCTCTTCCTACCATAT
Organism: Drosera spatulata; assembly: GCA_035668315.1. Lineage (NCBI taxonomy): Eukaryota > Viridiplantae > Streptophyta > Magnoliopsida > Caryophyllales > Droseraceae > Drosera > Drosera spatulata. Next base: position 8,040 of record JAOVYX010002723.1, read on the forward strand.
AGATCCACCCCTCAAATATATTCTATGAACCCAACGCACCCATAAAGAGTCTTTCTTTATCAAAATGGCCCATATACGCTTAATTTACATAGCTTTGTTCCACTCTAACAATCGTTTAAGTCCCAATCCATCAACCTTCTTGGACAAACATACTTCATTCCAGTTCACCAACGCTTTGCGCTTACTAATGGTACTTCCTGACCAAAGAAACAATCTACATATCTGCTCTATCTCCTCCAGTATTGCATGAGGAAAAACCAAAAATGTGAGAGCGATATTGTAATATCCCAAGAAAAAACTTAAATGGTTTGATAATACTATCTATATCAATAAACTGCATATTTTTTTTCGGTAACCCATCTCCAGGGAAATTTCTCATGGTGTGTGCACCAAAAACGAGGGCACCAAAAACGATGCTACTCCTGGCCAAGTTCATAGTGAGTCCAGAGATATGCTCATAATATTGCAATTGCTTTTTAATCAACTCCAAGGAAGATAAATCCCCTTGACAGAAGTTCATAAAATCATCCGCAAAATAAAGCTGGACAATGTCCTACTTTTTGCATCTAGGGTGAAAACCAAAGGAATCACACTGAGACACAAGCTTGAGGCAATCTGTTTAGATATTCCATGACAATAACAAGCTTCCATTAACTACACAAGAGAATAAACGAGAAGTGATGCGTCCCATCAGCCTATCCAAAAAGATATCAGGAAAACCCATCAAAAACGTCTCCTCCAAAACTTCAATTCGTTGAATCATATGCTTTTGAAGATCTATCTTTATCATACACCTAGAAGAAATGCTTGTTTTTCTCGTATCCCACAAGAAAGTCTTGACACAAAAGAATGTTATCAGTTATGTTTCTTTCTTGAACAAACGTCCCCTGTGTGATATCAATAATATGAGGAAGAAGCTGAATTCTATTGGCCAGGAAGGAATTGGCCAGTTTAGAAGTGAGATTTATAGCTGTAGCATTCACTTGCTTGAGTAGCCTCCCATTAGCAAAGTACTTCTGCACAGCACCTAGCATATCTCCTTTTATTAAGTCCCAGCAACTCTCAAAGAAACGAGAGGCATAGCCATCAGATTCCGGGAATTTGATGGTTTTATTTTCCGTTTGATATTATTATTTAAAATTATAAAAAATTAAAATCAATAATAAAAATAAAAAATTAATAATGAGATTTTATAAAATAAAATATTTTTTTATGCAAAGAATCTTGAATATTATATACATATAAAAAAATAAATAGAAATAAAAAATTAGTTTTTCTAGTTTTTTATTTTCTATTTACTTTTCATCCCTTTCAAAAATAGAAAATCACAAACAAACGCTTTAGTTCTATTGGCTTGTGAAATAAAAATCAAAAATCAAAAATAAAAATGATATTAAATAGACCCTAAATTATCTGTAACTATGTGGCCAACCAAACTTGCTAAACATAGAAATTCTAAACTGATAGACTTCCAAAAAGAAAAACATACTTTATTGATATAAATAGCATTATAATGCCGTTTCAAATATTCTTTACCATATTGCTTATTACAAATCGTCTATATTGGCCTTAATTCACTTATTTTTCAACATATACAGTAAGTACCGCACTACTAACACAACATCGGGGATATTTGAGAAAAAATATTAAAAATTCAATACATACATCGAACCATGATCCCGATAAAATCATTCCATTTTTGTGGAAGATGGAGCATATATTGTCTTCCTCTCACTCTTTTCTCATATAATCCATATTTCACAACCACGTGAACTACAAGTAGTACAATGTTGATCAACTGAGGAGAAGCTCATAAGTCATATCCATATCCACGGTGGGCTCTTGCACATTTATTATTTTCGTCCAATAAAACTTATAATATTATTTAATATATATTTTGATAAATTTTATTTAATTATTATACGATAAAGAATGAAAAATTTTTAAATCTAAGATATATTACACAATAAAAAATAGAATTCATACTTCATAAAAATTTTATAAAAAATTATAATTTAAAGGTTTCACGAGACGAGATAAATCTCAACTTCACATGTGTATACATCATTTTTGTAGGGTAGAGAGAGCAACCCTCCTCCCAGGCACGAGGCCCAAAAACATCTCAAAATTCCCTAGAAACTTCATGTTTAATTTCTCTTGTGCTGGCAAGAAACGGATGGCTGGTTTCGTCTCCATTTGTGCCTCTCATTTTCGATGATGACTCACCCTAAATTTATTCGACAATTTGTGAGCCACAAACATGTCGATCGCCGATTCATGGCAAGGAATGGATTGCCCATAGAATAGAATCTTTCGCAGCTCGATCCGTGGTTAGATAATAAGTGACTCAGCAGCCACGTGGATCGTGTACGGTTGTGTATTCCACCGAAGATGGGCTCTATGATGAGGACTGCTAATCGCCCCCAACAGTGTCATCCCCCTACTTTTTTTCGAACGAACCCTAACTTCTTTTCTTATACTAACAATTTAATCCTTATTTATTTTTTATTTTAAATAGAAAATAAAAAAATAAATATATATCTTTTATCTGCTCGACGATATCTATCTAACGAGTCTAATATTGCATAATAAAAATTATGATTTTCAAATTATGTTTTTTAATATTAATTATTATAGTATTTCACATATATAATTTAGCAAAATATACTTTTGAAAAATGCAATTTAATCAAATTATAATATGTTAAACAGAAAATGATAATAAATTTTAAAAAAAAATTCATTGCATTATAACCAAACTACATATTGATAATATATAAACATATACAAATTTTGTCCTAATCAATGGTTCCTCCAAATTGTCTACATTATGCAATAGAGTCGAAGCAACATAGAGAGTCCAGTAGCCTATCTGTAGCACCTTATTCTCGATATATTATATCATAGTGAGGTTTGTGTAGGATGATCTCTTCCATGAGATCTGTTTATACTCGAGCCTATTCGTCCTCACAATAACCGATTGTGCTGTTATTATCCTGAATTCACAATGACCATTATCATCTCGAATATCGACGACACGAGAAATATAGCAAAGTAAAGATTGTGGCTGTTGATCAGTGTAAGGACCGAGATTCGGTTGAGTAGAAATGGGTGGAGTGCGTCGTCTTTTTTACCCTCGTGATGTAGCAGATCTCTTGAAAGATACTTCCAAAAATGAAGGAATATGATGTGAATTGCGCTCTTCTTCATCTTTTGATCGGTTTTTGTGTTCTGTGTTGTATGAAGGGACTTGATAAAACAAAGATTATGGAATATAAAAAAGTAGACATGATAAAACAAAGGTAAAATAATCTAATTAAAAATAAAAAGTTTGGAATTATAAAATACATGATTAATATATATTTATATTTATTTTTTCATATTTTAAATTTTTATTTGAATATTTATTTGTCCTTTATAAATAGAATAATTATGTATTTGTAGTTTTATAAATATATTTTTATTTATTTATATTAAATGGGGATTTGTGTAGGATTGAGTGGG
>JAOVYX010002724.1:0-11541 GCA_035668315.1 Drosera spatulata
GTCGGGGATGACCAATTTTGGGCTTCCAGAAGGGTTGTTGTGTCTTGGGTTTGATTCGGTTTCGTTGTCGGTTGAGGGAAAGGTTCGCGATGATGAATTTTGATGTCGTAGGTGAGACGAAGACGAGACGAATACAAATCGAAGACGACACAAAACAGAGACGAGACGCTTATCTCTTTTCTCTGTCTTTGCTCTCAACTGGGATGCTCTGATTGATGTGATTGAACGTGGGTTGGAGAGTTTTTAATCTGGTTGTTGAGATATTTACGGAGAAGATAATGGGTGGTTAATATCTCAAGTTAATCCCTCTGACTCAAATCTTAAATTCGCAAGATGTCGCAAGATTTTAACAACCCATATCATTTTATTTACCATGATTTTTCTAGGGATATTACAATCATAGAATGAACGATACAATATAATTCTCTAACCAACGTTCGAAAGATTTATGAAAGCAAGAGTTCATTTGTAATACGTCACGCGAAACATATAGTTGGAAAACCATTTGGACTGTGACATCAACCAGTTTTTCAGAACCTGCTAAAGATTAAAAATTAAGAACCATTACACAGAATGCTTGTAGTAATATTATTTATTCTAAAAGTTTCTATAGAATAGGTTCAATAGGAGAATACATGCCTTGAATGGCTTTTTTTTAACAAGACTTCTTCAGCTTCTTCTTAGGATAAGAGTTTGGAAGTTTATGATATGGCGGAGGCTATGGCTTCGCTTTCTGTGCTCGATTGGCTTCCTGCACTCCACAGCACAGTAAAGCCCTTACTCGATTAGTACCTAATCGTGGGCTTGTTAGATGCAGGCGTCAGAAAGGGGCAAGGCCGTACTCCATTAGTCCCTAATGGCGGGTGTGGATCTTTCCTAAATTTTCGATGTTCTTGATTTGTTCTCCCCGTCGGTCGGCCAGTCGCTTTCGGATGGCTGGGTTGACATCTTGCTCAAGGATGCTCCCAAAGTTAGAACAACCAGCTTTCGTTGTCCCCGATCTCAAAACATTGTAAGACACTGCTACTTCTCATCCTAGCCTAGCTACGAGCTTTACTCGATTATGAGCTTGATAGAAAGATCAGATGAAGAGCGTATTCCCACCCTAGGCTCAAAACTATTTGTCGCCCTAAATAGAGCGTCTCTTTCCCAGCACGGCACCAGTCCTTGCTCAAGGACAACACACAAAGCCAAAGATTGTGTGTCCCAAATATAGGAAAGAGGTCATAAGGCATATCACTATACTACCCTACCAAAGAAATCAACGTGGGTATGGATACCTAAGACCAATTAGATAGAATCAAATCTTGGGGACCAAATGATCTAATTGAAATATCTTGCAGGAACATTGTAATCTAACATGATACCTGGATAGTGGATGCTCAAGGCATATGACTGAATGTAAGGCCTTACTGTCAGACTTTATAGAAGAGTATGATCCCCAAGTAATCCCCAAGTATGATCCCCAAGTATGATCCACAAGACTAAAGATAGGTATTCTTTCTACCCAAGAAAAGTTACACATGTGATGTGTTAAATAGACTCTTAGGCAAATTTCAACCGAAAAGGGTCTAGAAGTTGTTGCAATATAAAGTGATCATGGAACTGAGTTTGATCAATATGGTTTGGATCAGTCTTGCAATGACCATGGAATTAGTCACAACTTTTCTGCCCCTAGGACCCCACAACAAAATGGGATTGCAGAAAGGAAAAATAGGACCCTAATAGAAGTTGCTAGGACAATGCTGCATGACTCTAACTTAGCTAAATGTTATTGGGCCGAAGTAGTAAACACAACATGTTATGTTCTAAATAGATGCCTTATTTATAAACTGTACAATAAAACTCCTTATGAGCTATATAAGGGAAAGACTCCATCCATAAGATATTTCCATGGTTTTGGGTGTAATTGTTTTATTCATATAAATGATAAAGTTAATAATGAAAAGTTTAGGTCAAAAGTTGATGATTAAATCTCTCTAGGATACTTTTCTGTCAGCAAGGCTTTTAGTGTACTGAATCTTAAGTCTAATATAATTGAGGAAACTAGTCATGTCTCTTTTGATGATTCTAACCATGCAGACAAGCAGGATGACATTGATGAAAATGCAGTAGTGTATGTTGACAAGGATGATGAACAAGACAAAGAAGAACAATAAACAGGAAAAGATGCTGCAGAAGAGTCATATACAATACAGCCTCATCAGGCTGCAGAAGAGTTACATACAGAAGGATAAATACCAGTTGAGGATGATACAAGAAAGAGAAGACAATGGATAGAAGGTCATCGAGCCGAGTATATTATAGATGACGCAAATGATCCAGTAAGGACTAGGAGGGCTATTGCGGCAGAATGCCTTTCTACATGCTTCATTTCTGAGATAAACATTGATGATTCTAGTCATGTCTCTTTTGATGATTCCAACCATGCAGACAAGCAAGATGACATTGATGAAAATGCAGTAGTGTATGTTGACAAGGATGATGAACAAGACAAAGAAGAACAATAAACAGCAAAGGAAGCTGCAGAAGAGTCATATACAGTACAGCCTCAACAGGCTGCAGAAGAGTTACATACAGAAGGATAAATACCAACTGAGGATGATGCAAGAAAGAGAAGACAATGGACAGAAGGTCATCGAGCCGAGTATATTATAGGTGACGCAAATGATCCAGTAAGGACTAGGAGGGCTATTACTGCAGAATGCCTTTCTACATGCTTCATTTCTGAGATAGTGACTGGATTAATGCCATGTAAGAGGAACTCAATGAATTTAAGAGAAATAAGGTATGACAAGTAGTTCCTGGACCTAAGAACTATCATGTTGTAGGATGCAAATGGCTATTTAGGAATAAGGATGATGAAAACGGAACTATAATTAGGAACAAGGCTAGACTTGGTGCTAAAGGATACTCGCAGAAGAAAGGTATTCATTTTGATGAAACCTTTGCTCGTATGGCAAGACTTGAGGCCATAAGGATGTTCTTAGCATATACAGCTTATATGAACTTTAAGGTATATCAAATGGATGTTAAAAGTGCATTCTTAAATGAAAAATTGCATGAAGAAGTATATGCAGAACAACCTCCAGGCTTTGAGGATACAAGTATCCTAAGTATGTCTACAGGCTTAGCAAAGCACTCTATGGATTGAAACAAGCTCTAAGAGCTTGATATGAAACTCTGTCAAGTTTTCTTATTGATCATGTATTTAATAGAGGAAAGGTAGACACAGCTCTTTTCATTAAGCATCACAAGGATCGCATCTTACTGGTCCAAATATATGTTGATGACATTATATTTGGAAGTACAGATGCGAAACTATGTGATAGGTTTTTGAAGCTCATGACATCTAAGTTTCAGATGAGTCTCATAGGTGAACTCAAGTACTTTCTAGGTCTTCAAGTACAGCAATGAGATAAAGACACTTTCATAATTAAATCTAAGTATCTTAGAAATAGGATTAAGAAAGTTTGGTCTAGAAAATGCCTCCATAATGAAGACACCAATGAGCTCAACTATTAAGACAGATAAGGATAAATGTGGAAAATCAATTGCTGCACTTGAAGACCCAGGAAGTACTGGAGTTCACCCATGAGACTCATATGAAACTTAGGTGTCAAGAGCTTGGAAAATTTATCACACAATTTCTCATCAGTACTTCCAAAAATGATATCATTAACATAAATTTGAATCAATAGAATATGATCCTTGTGACGTTTGATGAAATGTATTGTGTCTATTTTTTCTCTCTTAGCCGTGATCAATGAGGAAACTTGACAAGGTTTCATACCAAGCTGTTAGAGCTTGTTTCAATCCATAAAGAGCCTTATTAGGCCAATAGACGTATTCTAAATACTTATAGTCCTCAAAGTCAGGTGATTGTTCTACATATACCTCTTCATGAAATTTGCCATTTAGAAATGTACTTTTGACTTCCACTTGATATACCTTAAAGTCCAAATATGCAGCATATGCTAAGAACATTCTTATGGCTTCTAGTCTAGTAATAGGAGCAAAGGTTTGATCGAAATCGATACCTTTTTCCTGTGAGATCCCTTCACAATAAATCTAGCCTTGTTCCTGATTATAGTTCCATTTTCATCACTTTTGTTTTAAAGACCCATTTGCATCCTACTACAAGATAATTCTTAGGTCTAGGAGATAGATGTCATACCTCATTTCTCTTAAGTTCCTTGAGTTCCTCTTGTATGGCAATGATCTAGTCATTATTCTTAAGAGCTTCTTCAAGCTTTTTAGGCTTTGCCTCTGAGATAAAGCATGAAAAAAGGCATTTCTCAGTAGTAGCCCTTTTAGTCCTTACTGGATCATTTGCATTTCCTATGGTGTTCTCCGATGGATGGTCTTCTGTCCATTGTCTCCTTTTTCATCTATCATCCACAGCTTGTTGTTGAGACTCTACCACAGGTAACTCATCTTTACCTTGTTGAGGCTCTACTGCAGGTAACTCTTCTCTAGTTCGTTGAGACTCTACTATAGGAGGCTCTTCTACAGTTTTGTTTGTTGTGCGTTGCTCTTTTGTAATCTGTTCACCATTTACATCACCATATACTACTGTATTGTCCTCATTCTTTTCCTGTATGTATGCGGGGTTAGACTCATCAAAGAAAACATTAATGGTCTCTTCAATCATGTCAGTTCTAAGATTTAACACTCTAAAAGCCTTATTGACAGCGGAGTATCCAAGAAAAATCCTATCATCTACTTTTGACTCAAATTTTCCAGTATAGTTTTTCTCATCAATATGAATTTAACATCTATATCCAAAGACATGAAAACAGCCTATAAAGGGTTCCTTTCCCTCATACAGCTCATAGGGAGTCTTGTTGTATAATTTGTGTACAAGACATCTATTTAGAACATAACATGCTGTATTTACTGCCTCGGCCTAATAACCTTTAGCTAATTTAGAGTCATGCAGCATAGTCCTACCAGCTTCAATTATGATCGTATTCTTCCTTTCTATAACCCCATTTTGCCGTGGAGTTCTAGATACAGAAAAATTATGTCTAATTCCATTGTCATTGCAATACTGATCAAACCCATATTGGTCAAACTCAGTTCCATGATCACTTCGTAATGCAACAACTTCTAAACCCTTTTCAGTTGAAATTTGTCTGAGATGTCTCGTTAACACATCACATATGCCACTTTTCTTGTGTAGGAAGAATATCCATGTGTACCTAGAGTAGTCATGTACAATGACTAATGTGTATTTCTTTCTGCTCAAACTTTCAACCTCTACTGGACCAAATAGATCCATGTGCAGCAGCCCTGGCACCCTTACTGTTTGATCAGTATTGATGCTTTTAAAGTTTGTCTTTGTTTGCTTGCCACGTTAGGAAGAGACACATAGTTTGTCCTTATAAAACTTAACTTTTGCCAAACCTCTAACTAATCCTGAGAGGCAAGTTTTAAAATAGTTTTAAAATTTAAATGTGTCAGTCTCCTATGCCAGAGCCATGGCGCCTTTTCTGTTTCATTTGTGTAGAAACAAGTGGTGTCATTGGGTGAAAAGTTCATGAAATCCATAATGTAAAAATTACCATGTCTTCTCCCAATCATTTTAACCTCATTCGTTTTGAGGTCCCTTACTTTACATAGGTCTTTGCTAAAGTTCACATCATAGTCCTTGTCACATAATTGACTTATGGACAATATTTTACGACCAAGTCCTTCAACATAGACCACATGTTTAAAGACTAGCGAATCTGTACCAAGGGTTCCATAGCCTTTAGTCTTACCTACCTTATTGTAACCAAAGATTACTTGGGGGCCATCTTCTTCTATGAAGTCTGACAGTAAGGCGTTTTATCTAGTCATATGCCTTGAGCATCCACTATCTAGATACCAAGTTAGATTATAATGCTCCTATAAAATATTACAGTTAGATCATCAGTCCTCAAAATTTAATCTTACCTAATTGGTCTTATGTACCCACACCCAAGTTGATTTTTTGCGTAGGACAGTGCAGTGATAGGTCTTATGACATTCCTTGCCACATTTGTGACACACAACCTTTGGTCTTGTGTGCTGTGGTTGATGAACTCTTCTGCTTTGAGTTGTACCGAAGGGTTACAACTGAGTACCATCTCTCCCATGGAATAGTAGGATAAGGAATCAATGTTGGTCACAAGGTAGGGTGTGGCAAAGGTTGATTCCATACTCCTATGGGAGGATAGTATACACAAGTGGAAGAGGGGGGCTTTGAGGAAAATTGAGATTCCTTTCTTCTACTTGGCCTCCTCTGCTTAGTCTCTTCAGCGCTCTTCTGCTTTGCTTGGACAACAGAGTTAGAACTCGTCTGATGTCCTTTTACAGAAGGGTGGTTTGAATGACTTGTACAGGAGGACTTCTTTGCCTTCTTGATTTTAGGTGGAATGGAGTTGCCCATCATCTTATCAGATGAAGGTCGGATATGTTGAGACCTTTTTGAAATCTCAACCTTTCTTCTAGAGGATGGTTTGGTGGGTTATGTCTTCTTAGAAGTCTCACCCTTATTGCAAGAGCGCAAACCAGCTCTAGAGTTATTTATAATATACCAAAAATTTCATGATAAATTATTGCCTCTGTTAATAGCAAAAATAGTATATCACTTAACGTCATAATTTAATCGACAGAGATATAAAATTTGTTTGTCGAAATTATGACAAAAATATGCTAAATACGAGTAAAATTAAAGCCGAACACATAAATATGAAGGGCTTAATACCCCTTATAATTTTTGAAACTTCACCCGCCAACTCTTCCACTCATTCTCACCACTACACCCACCCCATTACACGTTCCCACTCATCCTCACCACATCCTCTACTTCTCCTAGCCATTTTCATCATACTTCCTCTCCGTCCCTCTTCAATTCATCTCCATCTCTTCTCTAACACTTTACCATAGCTTCTTGGAGAGGAACAAGGCGGCCGAAGCTCGACCTCATCATCAAACGTTTTGCACGGTCTAAGCGTTACCTTTTATTACAGTTCTTCACACATTCAGCCTTGTCCTTAAGTGACAACGAGCAGCGTCTCCAACTCGTATAATATAATAGGATACGCATATTAAGACACACCCTTGTGAATGATTGTTTACCTTATGGAGTTAAGCATATTTGTTCGTATTTCTTGAAAAACCGTCATAGTAATATTATGTGGTGGTTCCAAGCTTTCAAAAAAGTCTTTGATACAAATTTTGATAGGTCATGATGGTGATTTTATGTATTTATCCTCATTAGAAGTGTTTGTGAACATTTGGAGTTGTTTCGGAGTCAAAACGGTTCATTCTCGGATTCTGTCCAACATGACTCTTCGACGCGTTTAAATCTATAACTTCTCGTATACAGCTCCAAATATAATTTTATAAAATTCTACATGAACTAGAATTCCTAATATTTATATAGAATTAGAGTTTCTATCATAAAACCTTACCAAAAATAGAATTTATTCGTTCAAATTTATATTTTCTGCTAGATTAGACAGTTTGACCTTTTTTCACCAATCAGCTCATAACTCCTTACATACAATTCCAAATCTAGACTTTTAACCTGTTCTAGAAACTACACTTCAATACCTTTTCATTGATATGGGGATCGTATTCTAACTCATACTGTGTAATTCCAGATCAAGTCACAAAGTGATCCCCATAACAAGTTTTTACAGATTAATATATCCATACATTTTGATTTATAACTTGAGATTCACAACTCTAAATTATGATCAATTAATTTTATCAGAAACTAAAAATGTGACAATTCAACATATATTAAAATTAAAATTGATCACAGAGCCTATGATTTTTCATAAAATTTATAAACAAGATGATCAGCTTCTCTTATTAATGGTGAAGGATCCTCGTCACCATATAACCCTAACTTCTCCTCTTCTCCTCAAATTCTCCTTCTTCTCTTCTCTTGCATGACAAGGAGTGTTTTTATATTTGTAAGAAGTTTTTCAAGGAAAAGAGAGCTTGTATTTATAGGAAACTAAATCAATTAAAATAGTTTTGGTAGATAATTAGTGGATATTTAGTGGATAAATAGTGGATATTTAATGGATAATTAGTGGATAAATAATTTAATTTAAATAGAGTAAAATTGACATAATGGAAATAAGTGTCAAAATTAGGTTTAGGACATTCTTGTATAAATACGATATATTCGTATTAAGATCATATTTTTTGGTATTTGCGTATTAGGGTTGCATTTCATTCATATTTTGTATTCTTTCCTTATTATATCGTCAAACAAGGCTTTTAACCCTCAAAATAAATTATAATGTATAATTATTTACTATTCACGTTAATTATTGTGAAACTAAATTTTATGAAATTTTTCGGATCCTTATCATATTTTGTCATGATTTTTGACAAACGAGTTTTATAACTCCATTGTATAAATTACGACGTTCTATAATATACTGTTTTTGTTGTTATCTGAAAAAAATAATTTATCTCAAATTTTTTGGGTTTTTACAGTATAATACACCAAAATTTTCAATAATTAAAATATATGAACAGTACGTATTAAATGGATGCGTAAATAAATATTATGAATGAAAAACATTATAACATTGGAACATTATAAATATGGCGCCTTACGACTAACGATTTTAATCCCATAAATAATGAATTATTATATGGAATGTGAAATAAAAATTTATGGGATAATTATATCGACACGGATAAATTATCTGTGAACGAATATTATAAAACGTAGGTAAATAATAAAGTGAACGAGACACATTACGGAAGAAAATGAGATATTTGTAAACATGACACATCGTCCCACACACAATATACACCGCCGCCACACTCTTTCCATTTTCATCATTCCCCTTTACATCACCATCACACTCTTTCTCTTCATTTCTCTCCATCTTTTTCCTGAGCCTACACTAAACCAAACACCAAAACCAAACCAACACCTCTCTCGCTATCATCATCTCATCTTCACCACAATCACCACCTTTCTCCAGCAACACCAACACCACCATCACCACCTCACAAATACATCATCATCTTTGTCTCCATATTTTCCCTTCGTCTTCGATCTTCACCACCACCATCACCGTGCCACCACCACCCTCAGGAGCTCCGTCATCATCATTTCCATCGAGTTCGAACCTTTCCCTCAAACCCTTCACAAAACCCTCATGGACGCTACGTGATCATACCATCCTCACCAACACAGCGCTGGAAAAAGGGATCGCCAACATCGAGATAAAAAAAAGAAAAAAAAATACAAGGACGACGTTGGGACAATCTAGGTAACGTTGCCCTGCACCCCTCCCTTCAACGATCCTATCTTTAATGACCTCTCGTGGTTATTTGAACTCATCATCATCGTTTCGACCCCCTCACAGCAACCCTACGGTGTAGCGACGTTGAGGCGTGGTGCTGATCAACTACCTTTCCTTCCTTACGTGTGCTACAGCTTAATAACAACCAAAGTAACCTCGCCTTGATCCGAACTTGACAAAGATATGAGCTTGACCTATGTGTGGGTGATAAAGGGCGAGTGAGTGTGTTCAAGGCTTGATATGTAAGTGTTAGGGATGGACTTAGGTTATGTACGTGTATGGGTGCACAGGGCGAGGGTTGTGCGACTAAGCTGCGCTTTGTGTCCTGTATGTGTGGGTCAACTTGGTTTGTGTGTGATGCGCATGGTGTATATGGTCATGGTTGGTATAAGATCATGTTGTGCGTTGTGTTGTTGGTTATACGTGCAGGACTATGTGTTTGTTTAGGGGAGATGTGGTGGTCGTTGTGATCATGGCATGGCGTGCGTATGTTTGAGGTTGATGAAGTGAGTAGGAGTGTGTTATGTAGAGTTGTGTATCATGTTCATGTGTGTTTATGGTGATGGGCTGCATAGGACACATGTGTGTATGTCTTAGGGTTGAGGTTATATATGTGTGATGATGCGTTGATATATTGATGTGTTTTGTTTTGTTGGGGTTAAGGAGAAATATGCGTACATTGTGTTAAGTGAGTATATGGAGGTGTCATGTTAGTTAGGTGCATGCAGGGCATGTGTATGTGTGCGTCTTATGTACTTGAAATGTGCATAACCTTATACTATTGTGATGCACGAAAATGTTAAGGAATCGAAATTATAAATATATATGTATATATATATATATTTATATCATGCCTTGACATGGGGATCGAGATCGAGGATGGATGTTGTTCATGTTTGTTGAGTTATTTAGGGTATTCGGGTTTAAATGAGCTAGAATATGCACCATCGTAATATAAATACCCTCTCCAAAAATAAATGAAAACGATCCTTAAATCGTTAAATAAAAAGGACACGGGGATGTAGACACTATCTATGAGATGTGAACTAATGAAAAACAAACGAACTAATACATGTTGTGTCCTTGAACTGTGAAGGTCGACCTTGACGTCCCTTCTTGGATCCATAGAGATCAATCGTTATTTTCTTGAATAGCCTCAGTGGCTTTGGTTTGAGTCAATGGAGTCGAATGTTTATTCTTTGAGTCATCATCACGGGTGAGGACTACCTAGGGAGCCGTGGGCAGCGTACTCACCCTCTTCGCATGCATGCAACGACACTAAGACCGTTGGTGATAGGGTCATCGGGTGACTCTCTGCAGGGCGGCCCCTTTCTCAATGGCGGTATCGCGTGTCGTGTTGGAAGGCACAAGAGGTGCAACGGCTGAAAGATGAGAGGTATTAGATCGAATGGTAACAAAATGTGAAAACATGTGTAACCCGGTCGATGATTGACATTCTATCTTTATACTCTAAGTCGGTCGTATCCTTGAAGTTTGTCTTTCGAGTTGAGTCATAAATCCATAAGAAAATTCAAAAGAAAGTATCTTAAAAGTGATACGAAGACGTATAAAATGTTATAAAAAAATACTGTTTGATATGACAGTTATATTTTCCTATTATATTATAAAAACATTTTAGGGTCATTCGGCGATTGTCATAGCTATTAGCGGAAGCCCCCTGTAAATGAAATTCATACACCTTAGGTTACTGAGCTTCTTTACTCACGGTTATGTGTTTCATTTATAGATATACCCTCAACTGTCCATGGAGGGTCATAGTGCGAGCTTGTATTCATGTAGATAGTCTCACATGCTTCTGGATATCATATCAGATCAGATTTCTATTTTTGCCTAATGTAACATTTGATCTGTACTACTTTTGTACCAAAGCTGTAACTTAAACAAGTATTCGAAATTATAAGATATTAATGTGACTAATGTATATATATTTTCCTGATTTCTATACCTCTAACCCCATTTGGTTTACCTGGCTTTGTCACGATTTTGATCCATGATGGCATAACGCCCACGTGTCATCTAATGTGGAAGTTGGGGTATTATAGAATGGTATCAGAGCCAGGTTTTCAGGTTAGACGTTAAGGAAACACGAAAAATAAATAAGTCAAAACGAAAGGATTACATATGCAGTGAGTGCGGAGATATTGTCTTGAGTGGGTAGGGTACATGACTTGATAATTTCATCCGGTTTAATTGAGAAAATACTTATATA
>JAOVYX010002725.1:0-11539 GCA_035668315.1 Drosera spatulata
ACTGGAGCCACACCCACTTTCTGTCTGATAACTTCATTTCGTATCCTATCTATTCTTGTATGTCCATACATCCACCTAAATATTTTCATCTCGTTGACACTCATCTTTCGTACATGCTGCCACTTAATTGCCCAACATTCTGACCCATGCAGCATCGCTGGTCGAATAGTTATCTTGTAAAACTTTTCTGTTAACTTGGTAGGTATTTTAGGATCACATAGCACCCTGAAGCGCCTTTCCATTTCAGCCAACCTGTTTTAATCCTATTATCAATATCTGTATCAATTTTCCATTCTTATGTAGCATCGAACCTAAATATTTGAAAGAATCTGTTTTATCTTTTTTTCATCGTTAAAATAAAAAGAAAGAAGGAATACTGATTATTTAGGTTTGAAAAAGATAAAAATTACTTATGATAATATTAAGGACTATTTGATGATATTTTTTCTTATTTTACTATAATATATGAATAGCTATATATACTATATTCAATATAAAGACATACAAAGTGTGAATATAATTAAAAAATTAAAAAATTATATAACTATATAAAATTATTATTGTATCTAAAAATCATGTTAAGGACTTGTGTAGAATAAAGGAAACGTGCAATGCAGAAATGGAAAACATGGGCAGCTAAGACGTAACTTCTCTAATGGCCGTAATCGCGGAACCATATGGGCTCCTTGGACTTCCGACTGGGCCGGATATTGGTAGCATCTTCAGAATGGGAAGTTGTAGTCGTGGGCTACAGCCTATTCGTATCAACATTCATGGTAACACTTTCATTTGCTCTCTTTCATCATGGAGCACTAGAGGTGCCAAGAAACGGCTCGGCCCGTTGGCCCAGCCCGACCCGGCCCATAAAGCGACTGGGCTTGGCCCGGCCCAATTGACTTTGACGGGGCCAGGGCCTCACTGGCCCTTGGATAGGGGTCAGGGCTGGGCCTTGATCCCAAGAATGAAAGCCCGGCCTTGTCCGGCCCTATTAATAATCCAGGCCTGACCCGCCCCTTGGACCGAGCTGCCTGGCCCTTATGGCTGGGTTTTAAGGCCCTTTTCCTTTTCTTTTTTTTTCCTAAAATATGAAAATCGCTAACGGTTTCGAAAATCGTTAACGTTTTTTTCATAACCGTTCACGGTATCTAAAACCGACAACGGTTCTTAGAGCATGAAAACTAATAGGAACCTGTCTATCTCAATCGACAACAGTTTCCTTAGAACCGTTGATGATTTTTGATCACTGAGACGTATGCTCCCTACAAACTTGTTTGAAGTATAAACCGTGAACGGTTTCCTTAAACATGGTTTTTATTTTCAAAAATGAAAAAAAAAATTAACCTTTTGAAGTGGTACACTTAAAAACCTTAATAACAATATGTCCCAAATAACATAACAACATTTTAATTGTTATGTTTGTTCCAAAGTTTCATACATAACAAAGTTTGAAATGTCATCAACATAACAACATATTGACATGAGAAAGTGACAAACAACAACATATGACATTTCCATGTCGAAAGATACATGTTTCAAATATAAAGATACATGTTTGAAATATGAAATATCCTACTACAAAGAAGCATATTAACAATACAAAACCGAAAAACAAGTAAAGAACTACATATCCATGTCGTTGTCGTCATCATCATCATCCACGGCCAGTGGAGGAGGAATTTCCGTTTGTAGTGCTAGCCGATTGAGATAGTATGAGATCTCATCATGATGTTGATCATCTACCTCCCATCTCGTAATCACACGATGTTGGAAGGCGTCAAAATCCCTTTGAAGTGCTTCATAATTCCGCTCCAACCTTTCGTAGTTGTCGGTTAAGAACTCTATGTGACGGTCTATTGAGCGGAATTAATGGGAATGATCACAACCATCATCTTCATCATGTCTATCTTCTTCTTCTTCATCTTTCACTTCTTCTTGTGCACTAGATGTTGGTTGTGAAGCCTTCCACCTAACTTGGATACTTTTAAGATCATAATAACCCGGCCTTTTGGAATCCTTCACTTGCTTTTTCGTCACATTCCTCGAACGGATGAGCTCCCATATATCGGTTTTCGATTCAAAGCACACTTGAGGGTAACAAGCTGAGCCGGAGACCCCAAAACCTTGAAAGAGTTTTCTACCTTTTTCTTCTTACTCAAATCAAAACCATGATACTCAAGAATTTGGAAAATATAATTCCCAAATGCAAGAGTCATTCCATGATCTTTAGCACATTTGTCCATTTGATAAAAAAGAAAAAAGGTAGATTGATCAATCATTTCTCAACCAACGCATACATGAGCAAAATCTCATTATGTGTTGGATCATCCATCCCCCCGGTTTTTTTTCCTTCAACCACCGACCAAGTATAAGATGCAATACCCTCATTTCGGGATCTAATTTATTAGCGTGAAAGGCATAGACATTTGTGATTTTATATTTCAACAAAGTCTCACAAGCCTTCCTACCACTAAACCCCTCAACCATTTCGCAACAAGTTTGTTTAGCCTCCGTTATTCCTTCAAAATTGATCCCCAAAGTTTGACCAATAATCTTCGGATTGAGCACAACGTTTTTACCTTTAACCCTTGACCTATAATGGCAAATTCTCTTCGGGATAAGCTCGAAGTTAGCATAAAATAATCGCACCATATCCGGATAGCATCTAGTTGTCCTATTGGTTACCAAATTTTTCCAACCTTGAGCTTTAAACCAATCACTAAACCTCGAAAAGTTGTTTTGAATAAGCCAATCAAGATCAATCACATGACCATAATTAAGTTCCTTTTTCAATTGCTCATTGTACACACCATCATAGTGATCGGATAAAAACTCAAGAGTGGCACTAGATTGACTACCTCCCGTAGGGTCGATTTGCATAGGTCTTGGGATCTCGACATTCATCGCGTTTTTTTCAACGAGAACCATCGGTGTTTCCACCAATCTTCAACTTCTACACACCCACATCTTTCGCTGGCCTTCGTTTTCCCTTTACCGTCTCCTTGGCCAGTTGCTTCCCCTTGGCCTTGTCAAGGTTCGTCTAGAAGGATTGCGACAGGGTGCACCCCGACGGGGTTGTGGAGAAGATGGCGTCCTCGATACATCAGATGCATTGTATTCATCATCCGATCCATCGTCATTACCCGATTGAGCACGACCTCGGGTGTTGAGCATTGAAATTAACACGAATAGGAGGAGTGAATTCGTAAGAATCGTGATGTTTTGTCAAAATTGATATGTGGGAATTGAAGAACGGGTGTCGATGTGATGAGATTTGAGAAGATTACAACTCAATTGGGTGTAATTGGGGAATTGGGTGTGTTAGGGTTTGGGATCGAAGAGAGAGAGTGGGAAAAAGTGAGGGGAAGAGTGAGGGGTCGAGGGTGATATGACAAACCTGGAAAGAATCTTTGGATAAGGGCCTGGACCAGAACTGGGCCATAATCCGAGAGGAAAAAGCCCTCTCAGGCCCGGCCCGTAAAAGCCCAGGACCGGGCCAATCCATAGTAACGGGCAGAAAAGCCTAGGGCCAGACCGACCCAAGCCCTTGATTTTGACAACACTATGGAGCACTCACTGGTGTGACATCTTGCTTCAGTGTCAACAGCGGAGTAACACATCTATCAAAAGAGAGCTTTTGGTGTGTGTTGTGTAATTAGGGTGTGCTTCGCTATATCGCAAAAACAACGATTCAGATAATTTCGTCAGATACAACACCTGGGAGGGACGAGATCTATGTCAGCTTACCCCAACACTATCGTTTGCTGACCACAGAGAAGAGTTATCATACCTACAACATAAATTTACTGCAAACAGTTCATGCACTAGTATCACTAGCAAATGGGAATATTGACCTATTCATTGACTCCTATGACGACCAAAAAGTAAGATGACAACAACCAGCAAACTGCGAACCATCACAATTTGTACGCACCTAGTGATCTCAAACAGCATTCCATGCTCACATTAGCATAGAAATGTTATAAATGCCAAAAATGCGAACCAGATCGCTAACTAACTCAGCTTCATATACCCAGTATGGAAATACTGCAAAGAGTTTCAAGCGAATCACTGTTCTGACATTTATTTATATACAAATCATATTGGTTCTCACATCAAAATGAAATGGCAAGTCCCTAACTATCAAGCCTGTTTCCCATGAATTGAAAATCAGCCGACATAAAATGAGTCGACGAAACCTGTACCTTCAAACTATGAGGATTTACAAGACACCAGGATTCCTTCTGACCTGTTAAAGCCATCCCAAACTAATCCGATGCAAATCCGTAGAAAATCTACGACATTCCATATTGAACAGTACCGACATTCCTGTGAGCAGCCATTACAACGGTGGCTGCACCAGCCGGTCCAAACTTAGACTGCGCTTGCAGCAGCTTCGCATCAAGAGCAACCAGACCATTGTATTGCCCTGTCTTTGTTAGGGATTGAGGATTGTAGGTGTTTGTATTGATGTCAATTGAAATATCTGTGCGTGGTTTATTGGTTGAATCATGTTGCATAGGCAGCTGGTCCTTGGCAAGCAATATGGCTTGGTTTGGTTCTGTGCCAGATCTGAGCTGATTTGGTGTGCTTGTCCTGAAGAAATAGTGTGGTGAGATACCATGAGGTGGGAGTACGGGAGCTCTTGTGACGACCCTAGGATCATATGAACCTTTGATGTTTCTTCCAGCATCAGAAAGACCAGGCCCAACTATTCCTGGTTCCCCTACAAAGATTATAAGGTGGAACCTTGATGCCACTTGATATGAAAAGAAAACATTAAGGTAAATAAAACCAACCCTTAGATGTAAACAGGATATTTATAAGGTGGAACGTTTTGATATCTCAACTATGGCACTGTTTGGACAGTATTCTTAATTTATGTCATTTCTCATCAATTTATTCGTCTTCATACAGTTTTGATTGGATGAAAGCATCGAAAGAAAAAAGACCACAAAATACTAGCAAACCCGAAAACAAGAGTTCAATGAACTTTCTGTATAGGACGATAATCATGGTGAGATGCAGTGTGAAGCAAGGAAAAGTAACATAGAATTGCGGGGGTACCAGATGATATTCTAGAAGGTTGTTTCAAGGAGCTCGAGTAACTTCCTGTGCCATTGCCCACTCTACTTTCAGCTTTATTTTGTTGTTCCCTGTATGATGCTAGAACAGCTTGTTGCTGGGGTGGTACAATAGTTGTATGTACTGTGGATCTGTATAGTATGAAATCGAGAAAATACTATAAATGCAAAATTCAACAAGCAAAAATGATTTCTGAACATAAATTCACTCAACATGAGACAAGCATGACGGTCAAGTCCCTACCTCGGGAGTGATACATGCTTTCTCTGTAAAGGAATGACAGGTCCGCTTCTGCCACAATTTTCCTCCAGATGGGCAAACTGCTTCTTGAACTGATCAAGAGCACTGCTCATGCAGAAGAAATTGTCAGTCACTTAAAGCTGGAATATGAACGCAATCAATGCATGAAAAATCAGGACTGGTATCAGACATTGTTTTATGTAATCACAGCAACTTAAACGCAAGGATCTTTGCATGTATGCACAGAGAAAAAAAAACCACTAGGAGAAAGGCAACAAACTCTCAAGTGTTTAGTAAAACGAATTGTGTTCATATGATGCAGAACAATGAAGCCAAATCAAATTAAAAATAAACCTTGGATAAATAAAGCTTGTCCTGTCAGTTCCATTAATGTAGTCCTGCCATAGCTTAGGATGATATTCCAGTATTTCTTGAAATATAAGCTCCCTAATTTCCTCCTTAGCAACCTTTATACTGTCAAACTGAAACTCTACTTTTGAGATTGGCTGGCATGCGGGCTCTCTTTCCACCTTCGCCAGGCCTTTGAAATAAGGGTCAGCCAATGCCTACTTCACCAGTAAGAAAAGCATCAGGAATCACGATGACCGAATACAAATGAGCAGGCGCATCTAGTTGTCTTATGGAAAAGGGGTAAATGCAAACCTGTTGTGCCGTTGGCCTGTCCTTAGGATCAAAAGCCAGCATTCTCTGTAGAAGATTTAGTGCCAGGGGATCAGCTGTCGAAAATTTTTCAGAGAATGGAACAGGATGCTTTTTCCTCATGCTCATTAAGTACTTGCGTGCTTTGTCATTTCTCACCTGCATCCATGTAACATTAAGCTGAAAAATAAATTCTCCATATTAAAACAAATTATCATTTCAACAGGGAGCAACTGAGGTCATAATCCATACCCCCAATATGGTATCTGGCGAAGGTGTCCCAAGAACATCAGTGATCAAATCTAATTGATGAGAAACACTTTTACCGGGAAACAATGGCTTCCCCATCAATACTTCAGCAAAGATGCAGCCGATGCTCCAAATATCTATAGCAGGAGTATACTGCAATCATAGAGCCTCTAGTTAGACCAGTTTAAAAAAAAAAAAAAAAAAAAAAAAACTAAAAACTAAAAACTAAAGGTTTTCATTTCCATCAAACCTCTTCAGTGAAACACGTTACCTGAAAAGTAAACACATCAATGTCCAGGAGAGTTCAACATCCTCCCTGAACAAGAGTGATGCTGATATGTAATGCTAGTGACTTATAGCAAAACATAACTTAAAAACAAGAAGTGGTTCAATGCGGCATTTCTCGTGTCAGCTTAGTAACTTTTGGCTGAACTATTCAATTACCATCGTGTTCCAATCTTATTTCACTCTATCAAATAATTAAATAAAATCGGGACGAGGAGGGTCAGGTTGCACTCAGACGACTGAACGAAATCAGATGATGAATGCTCAGAATCTGAAGCAGTCAAAATCAATAAAAATTAAAAATGATATTGTTTATCACACTTAGCGAATAAAACAGTTCTTAGACTTGTAGTCCCAACATGATATGCAGTATCATTATTAGTTACCTTACTGAAAAAAGAGCCGCAGAGCTCTGGGGCCCGATACCACCTTGTAGCAACATAATCCTGATAGGTAAATCACACAGATCATCAACTGAAAGAGCATATGCATTTCTTTTTTCAGAAATAGGGAAATTTATGCACACTAGGGCAGAGAAGCAGTGTGTGCGGTAGAATTACCGTCCATAATGTTGTCGCAGGGGTATCATTAAATGCAACTCTTGCCAGTCCAAAGTCACAAATTTTAAGTTTGCAATTAGCATTGGCTAATATGTTTTTCGGTTTGAGATCCCTATGGTAGACATTTGCTGCATCAAAAAAAGTGAAATGAGAATAGGTTCCAAAAAAGAATTTATGGATTTCAACCCTGCTTGCAGAGACACAAAATGAAAGCTAAAGGAGACAAATTTACAAGAATGAGAACCAAGTGTGACAATTAGAAAATACTATTAACAAATGTGCAACAATGTTTTGAATGCAACAAATAATTACCTGTATGCATATATTTCAATGCACGTAACATCTGATAAAGAAAAAACTGAAGGTGTTCGGGGGTCAAGTCATCATTAGCTTTGATAACTTGGTGAAGATCGGACTCCATTAACTCAAACACAACATAAATGTCTCTGAACTCCCTCGACGAGGGTGGCAACATGATGCGTTTGATTTCGACTATATCAGGATGCCGTAAAAGCCTCAATAGCTTGATCTCTCTGAGGATTCTGATAGCATCTGAGACGTGTTCGAAAATATTGTTGATTTTCTTTATAGCCACCTTCTCCCCAGTGTGTGTATCAATGGCTGCACAGACAACTCCATAGCTTCCCTTTCCTATAATTTCAAGAATTTTGTATCTGTTGGCATCACCGTAGTCAGTAAAAAATTCTGTTTCTTTATGATCCTGAAAGATTAGAACAATGGCAGGGAGTTAGATTTATACGGTCCCAGGAGATCCTAGACAAATACTTACACCTTGAAAAAACATTTTTATCGGGCAATTCAACACCAGAAACTTTCAAGCAAGCTAGTCTTGTCTAGCAGTTTTGAGCATTTCACAATAACCAAAATTTGCAAATTACCAAACCAACAAAAAGAATGACGGAGCAGCAAGTTGGATTTGCACCAACAGAGAGATGATTTACCTACTAAAAATATGGTGAGTGAATTAGGAAGCCGAGGGATTTATATAAGGTGCTTATTGATATAGAGAATTCATATGACAACTCCAGCCTTGTAGTCTACATTGAAGGCAAAGAAGTCTTCGTTACATCCGTAAAAGTTGTAGAAGACATCAAAATTTGAACTGTCAAGGATGGTGTTGGTTGTTTTGGAACTTTTGATGTGAAACCAGAAACTTTCTTGGTAAGGTTGCTTCATATCAGGGATCAGCTTCAAGCCATTATTTGAACTCGCTGATTGAAGATGATTTAAGAAGGGATATGACAAGATGAGCCATCAAGTGTCATGTTTCGTGCTTTTCACCCCGCCATACTATTATGTTGGACGATAAAAATGGTGCTAATGTCAGTCTGAGCTTGGAGAGATTTTTTTAGAAAAGGAAGGAACTTATGCTGGGTAGCACAAAGATAGGATATTATGAGGAGCTTTCGTTCAGTCAGAGTGATTGAAGAAATCATATATTTGAGTATCTCAGAACCATGTTACATAAAGGCAATGAATAATAGACAATATTATCCATATCAAAGCTGGTTGGCAGGAAGAACACTTTTGAAGTAATGAATGAAAATAGTAATGACCCTTAAAAACAAATTTAACTTTACCATAGGTGTTCTACGGTGCACTGCATCAAAATGTCAAGTGGCAACATATATTGAAAATTTCCACCATAGAATGTTAAAATGGTGGCATCCTAGAAAAGATAATGACCAATATGTGGCATGCTCCACATCAAAAAAATGGTTGGAAGAAATAGAAGACAATAAGAGAGTCATTGTTGGCAACGGACAAGATACTGGAATATGAAACTAGATGCGAACTAATGGGAGGTGGAATCACGATTCAAACAGCAAAAGTGGGAACCAAAAAGAAACTCGAGGTTATGATTGTGGACTACAATACAGTATATCATGATGGCAGTTATGGTCGAATCTCGCTTATTTGAAGCCCTAATAAAGCATCAAAGGAAATGTACTTCCTCTCTATGAAAGAAGGAAAGGAAAGTAATGTACCCACATAATCCTACCTAGTACAGGGGTGGGGAGGGCATCCCTGTAAGACAGGATAATGCACGCAGACCTTATCCTTATTTTTATATAGAGAGGTTGTTTCCTGATATCCTCAGGTATCGAACACTATAAATAGTCAATGCAGTAAATCTCTGAGTTTTCTATCCATAGACTTCAATACAAGTGGCTGTCAGATAAGAGAACAGAATTCTGAATACCAAGAGCTAGATACAAGTGCCTGTCTGATATACATGGGAAGCCAAACCATAATAAGACCCGCTTCCTTAGCTCCCAATTCCTCAAATTATACACAATGCTACACCGATGTGGCTAATGGCACCTATTAACCGAGAGTTTTTCTTGAAAGTGGATTGGCCCAAGTGCCGAACATGTTGATCTGAGCCTAGCAACAAATTCACGACATGAAATCAACAAGCCACTCGGCAACTGACCGAGAGGTGAGAGATACAACATCAAGCAATTAGCACATCATTGCTTTGATGACTTATAAAATTCTTCCATTACTATAGATAGTCGCTTCAACAGAAGAAACACTATCGAATTTCAAACGACGAGCTTGGCCTATTGACCTTACACTTCTATCAAGAATGATCTCGCCGGAGCTTCAATTCTCCACGAAAATATCCTCTCAATTAGTCAGATAACCTAATGTTCGGTACACTTTCCTTTCTCAGCCTCCACTCAAGCCTTGCTTCAAGTTTACACACAAACTCGTACTGTTGTACATCACATGTTACGCTCCATTCACACTTAACCAGCAAATATCAACAGTATTAATCAACACAAGAAACCAACTTGATAAAATCAAACAAAACCCTTTTGAAATACATGTCACCACCAACCCCGAAATCTCACAAACACACAAATCGGGCTCCCACATTCCTCAACATATTCTCCCAAAATCACATAACATAACCATAAAACCAAAATCTTGAATCATAATCAGAACAAAAAAATACCTTCTTTCTCTGATCCTGCTGCATCTTGTCCTCAACAATTCTCAATCAAATAATCAATGGAGGAAAAACCAGATGAGATTAGGCTTCTTCTTTGTTGCTTCACTCAGCGGATTCCAGGTACCGAAAGCAGACCCATATTGCCCATATGGAAAGCAAAGTTGTGAGATCTGGTAAATGTGAGAGAGTGCAGTTGAAGGGAAAGAGAGGAGAAGATGAAGTGGGAGGTGAGGAGGTGAATTTATATGCAGAGGGTCTGTTAAGGTTTCATAAAATGAATAATTATGTTATGTACGGTGGTTTGAGGACATTGTTTATGTTGGGTGAAATGAATATGATATTTTTATTATATATTGTGGATGAATAGATAAAGAAGATTAAATGATTAAAAAAATTTAAAAAAAATTAAACACTTTATCGTAATTAAATGTGTACTAATAATCTGTATATTGATAACAATAGATTTTCTATTTTCATGTTTGTTTTGGATGATTATGGTTTCATATGAATAAATATCTTCAAGATTAGATCAAAATTCAAAAAAAAAAAAAAAAATCTAAATCATTTAGAATAAAGGTTTTAAGTTTAGAGTAAACTATTCTAGATTAAGTATTTCTATGTTTAGATTTCACTAGTTTGTGCATTCGGACATTTTTATACGGGACAAATATAATTCAATTTTAATCACTATTAGTTTGTGGACAGATATCTTAGATTGTTGAGGAAGATTAATTTCAGATCAGTTTGTTGTGGAATTAGTATTGTTTTCTGATGATTTAACCCTATATGAACTTAAAACAAAATAAGAACCATATGACAAAACAAGAATTCACTTATGACTTTGATCATTCTTAAGGAAAGAACCAATATTTAATAATGTGTTTTTTTTTATTGAAAATAGATCAACCTTAATCTACTTGCAATATTGAGTTCTTAACTTATAAGAGTAAGTTCAACCATGAGTTATATGTGGTATTATATGTAAAATTTGAAAACAAAATACAAAAATTACTGTAACGTCCCGATTTTCATGTCCTTTGCTGAAAACCTATGTGGTATTACCGCCGCTAAGGTCCTACAAACCTTAACCAGGCCACCTAACTTAATTTGTTTTAGAATAAATCCAAATGAAAATACACTTAAAGTATTATCAAACTATATCCACAAGTTTACTTATTTATTACATATTAAAGCAGTAGAAACTTAGAAATATTGTCCCAAACATTAATATTACAAACAGAATCATATCTTAATCAAAATTCTTCCTCAAATCTTGCACCTGAAAAGGTGAAAATCAAGAAATAGAAGAAAAATAACGCCGTGAGCTACACGAGCTCAATTACGTGCCGGTCCCCTTTTCAGGAAAAACATAAAAAGAAAAGAAAGAGAGAACAATCTGTCCCGAAACCACAACAAAATCTATCATACAATTAACATACATGACAGACCACAGATACCCTCTTGTTAACACTGTGACCTT